>JABFPJ010000015.1:0-106939 GCA_022817425.1 Gryon sp. ZL-2020 | reverse complement strand
AAAATAATGTTAAGTGTGAGATTGAAGAAAGTTTGAAATTTGATTTGGCCTCGTACAAGCATATCACTCGTATGTATAAAAGGAATAAAATTATTTTCATTCCGTCGAGTCTGCGATTCGTTCTGGCAAATTATTTGTTTTTCAACTGTGGTTCATCTTCTTTGATTAAATAACACAACTATAAGGGAACTTGTGTCAAAATCACAGCATACGTATTGTATGATAAAAGTTGGAGATATGAAAATACAAATAACATATGCATCATTTTTATTTGTTCATGGAATAAAATTTTGTTTAGTTAATGAAGTCTTATGAAACAGATATTGTGAACGATATAAAATGAAAGAATGTGTTTTCTTTATTTAATATATATATTAATATAATTATTATATTATAAAGTAATATAAATTCCAATTTAATCACTATTAATTATTTATTAAAAAAATAGCTACCGTAAGACATCGGTCAAGTAGTACAATCGAGAAAAACATATACATGAAATATTTATAAGCAATTATGTTTCATAAATATTTAATAAATCAAAATTGTACATTTTACTTTAGTACACATGAAAAGTCGTTCAGATTCTTTCAGTACGAGAGCTTATTTCGAGATTGAAAAGCACTCGTGTTAAAATAACACATCAAGTGTGATGGGATTAAGAAAGTTATCGCGTCGCATTTGGAAACAGGAGATCATTGTTATCATATCAAATTTTTAATTTTTCAATATTTTGATAAAACCCAATTTTAATCTAATAAAAAAGTATAGTATATTTAAAAAAATAATTAATTTTGTTGAGTAAAATGTTATTTATTATTCAATATCATAGAAGTACATTCAACTAAAATTGTTACATGGAATGGTCTCGCAGATTTAGTAATAAATGTTTTATCGTAACAATTACATTTTCCAGTTGCAAAGTGCTGTTTGGACATTCAACAACTTTGCTAATATTAACCGTCATCCCTTTCGTAAGACAGACGTCTTGTTAACCGAACAACTGAGTCTGTGTCGGTCTCTTGAATGAAATCGAACTCATTATCCCAAGTTTCCTATTGGTCTCTGAGTTTTCTCGTATAATGTAAATGAACATCAAATTTAAAGGTCAAACAGTTATAATGTAACTGGTAGTTTCACTCAATCTGAACGACTAAACCGTACGCGACGAAACGCGTAAGAAGCAAGAACATCTGTGCTGATGTGCTGTACTTAACTTTAAACGTACCCACTTTACTGAACTAGTAGTTTATGTAACCCTGAATGTGATGATTTTAAATTTAAGTGAATTCATTACAAAAAGATGATGTTTTGCAGGCTACATTATGAAATAATGTATGGCCTGCATAACATTACCTTCGCTTGATAAAGTGATATGTCGCTTTATCAGGCCCACACCAACACCCGACGTTACTCCCTTATTACAGCTACTACTACTTCTGAAAGAACATTGAAGAATTAAAAATTTAAGAATTTATGAGGATATCTCTAATTAAACTGAATTAATTGCATGTTAAAATAATTTGAATGAGCAATAATTGAAATAACATAAACAAACACAGCATTTTATCATCGATAGTTAACCCGCAAATATTTGTGCAATTGTCAGTAATTTTTATAATAAATTAATAAGTGAGTATTGTTAAATAAAGATTTTCACTTCGATCATTAGATTTATTTGAAATTGATGGTAAAGACTCTTATAAAATGTACTGTTATTATTCTTATGCAAATTAAGTCGTATTATTTCATTTTAATTAGCATCTCTGAGAACATATTTAATGATACAAATCAGCTTACAGAATGTTACATTAAATACCCTTATTTAACTACGACAGATACATATTATTAAGTACAATTTTAAATCAAACGTATATGAATTATTTCCTACTTAAATTTATTTTTAAGCTTAATTTCACTATTAAACAAACAAAAGTATAATTTATATTATAAAAACTTAATAATTTATGTATTTATAAAACAAATAAGAGTAACAGTTGCGAGTACACATTGGTATAAATATTTAAAAATTGTAATTCAAATATTTAAATTATATAATAATTTGTACAACATATTTTTAGATTTAAAAATTAAAATTATTAAAATAAAAATCATTTCTTTTTAAAATTAAAGTTAAAATGTTCATCTCTATTATTTATAAGTTTCATGAAAGTATAGTTTTATTCTAAAATGCTTAAATATTATAAAATATATTACACAGCTGGTGTTTTACTAACATATTATTATAAAAGTTTGAGTAAAATATATAAATATATATATTTCTTTTTTTTTTCAAAAAATTTAATAGGAAGTTGTGAGATTAAATTCGTTGTGCACAACGCAAACTAAAATAACTTGCTCCCTGAACGCGTAAGAGAACCTACAGTTTTTCGTCGCCTCGCATACAAATGATGAATTACAGATATCGATCGCCAGGGGGTAGTGCAAATTATTCGCCGAGGGTGAAAGCGGCGATCGGTGCAAGTGGATTTTCCGACGCGATATCCAATAGTCAACAGTTTCAGCATAATATTTGCAAAGTTTAATTGAGCAGAGCGCTTCTTCATCGTCGGCAGATCAATTATTGCTTCTCGGAGAAATTGAGCACAATTTTGAAATACGGCCACGATCGCGATGCTTTACAGGCGTTTGATCCAGCTTCTCGACAGCACGATTTCCTCACTAATTACCTCACAAAATTCATCAAACGTACGTTCAGGCAACGAGCTTATCGGCCGGCCGACTTTCATCCGCAAATAAGGTTCGCGGTTGCCCTGACATTTATGAGAGCGTTCGGTTTGAAGAATCGCTTGGACGCGTGTACGTGTTCTCATTTTGATGACAAAGTCACTTGTTCGCGTTAAATTACGATCAAAATAAGGATGATAAAGAATTCATTTTATTTATGAAGTTCTATTAATCTTTTGAGATATTTAATTATTAAATTTAATTATTCGCTTCAAAAAAAAATATATCTAATAAAGTTGTACAGCTTCATATTAAAATAAATTATTTGTAAGAACAAATGTTAACAAATTTACTCTTTCAAATTTGTCTTTGAAATGCCAAAACATTAAATCTAATATTACGATATGATAAAAATATATGTTTTAAAAATATCGATCGAGCTCTGAATTTTGATATGAAAAATTTTAATTTAGCTCCAATATGGAAGTAATTAAAAAATAAATTAATATTTAAATTTTGCACAGGCTTGATTTACAAAGTTCGATAATTTGAATTATTAAAGCGGATGTGAATGTAATATTAATGCACGTTTGTAATGTTTATTTAATATGCAAATATAATATGTTTTCGTGTATTATGTTTGATGTATGCTTTATACGAGATATATTGTAGATATTACAATATTGTCAATATATCGATAAAGCGGAAATATTAATAACAAAAAGTTCTGCGCTGACTGTAGGATCCTGTTAAATTATATCTAAATACACAATGTAATAAGCGAATTAAAAAATACACAATTAAAATTATAAAATAAAAATTACCAAATTATAAAATAAATTATGGGATTCATGAATAAAGAACGTATTTGCAGTGCTGGACTGCAATGATCACAGATCAAGCAGTGAAATACTATTTTCTCTGCATAAAAAAATCTCTCTTGTTATAAAAAAATCTCTACGTACCTTGTGTGAAATTGATAATTTCGACTTGTGCAAATTACAGTTTCTTATAATGTATTATGACAAGATACATTCATTCATCAACATTCATCATCAATATTTATAAGCATTATAAAAAAAGTATCGAATGCTTCCTTTAGGAGAAATGATTTTATTCACATTAATACACGAGAATGTGAAGATTCAAAATTATTCAAGAACTGGGAAAATCAATTTCATTTTCTTTTAGAATTTTTAATTTCACAGTCACGTTGAATTTTTGTAATCACTAAAATTATTAAAGTAAATTTAGCACGAAAAATAGAAGAAAAATATTATCAGAAAGTATATTCAATGACTTGTTTTAACAATTATAAAAAAAAGTTATTTCCCATCATTGTAAAAGAATTAATAATTTGTCGTAGCCAACTTTATTAAAACGTATTAAATTCTAAGTGAATGGAAAGAAAGAACAAAAATAAAAAACATGCTTTTAATATGCACAAACAATTTTGTATGATTATATTGAATATGTTTCTCTTTTCACTCGGATGCAGTAGCATGTGGTAAATAGTGTACGAGTATATGCCGTCAAGTTACAATGAGACGTAAAACATTCGTGCTTCGCTCTATCGTAGCTTCATGGAAAATGTATGAAGATGTAGGGTTGGCTAAGAGACGGGCTGAGAAAAAAACACAAGTAGAACGAGAGAAAAGTTTTCGCAAGCAGAAATTTTCCAATGATAATGACCATAGCCAGTCAATTTGAGCAAACATGATGCTCTCCACTATTTTCGCGATTACATTATTCACAGAAAGATTCGTTGATCGGTTCGCGATATTAATAGAATGATATTTACATTGCGGATCGTAACATCGTCGAGTTAATACATTGAATGATAATTGCGTTTCATGCATGATTAATAATTCATTGGCAGCCGAGCGAAGTCGGAATTATCCACGCGAGAGCGAAAGTAGTTAATTATTTCGCGTATTGATGCCGGAATTGTGTTTGTGGCGGAAAGGGGGAAGGTGCACGGGGCGGGAGTTTAACAGTGAAAAAAAAACGTTGGCGCACGCGTTAATGCGCGGGATTCAATTGAATCGTACGTATAAAACAATCGTTAACGAAATTTCAGGAATACCAGAGAGCTTAGAACGCTGCTGATTGATGGAATAATTAAAAACTTGCATATAAAACGCACCGTTACAATGAATGACAACTTGATATTCAACATTTTTGCTGTTGTATAAAGTAATATTTCTATTAACGTATATGCGAGCTTTTTCGTCTCAACTCAAACTCAATTTAAAATTTCAATTAATATCGAAATACGATTTAATTTAGTTTAATCAATAGGGAATAGCAAAAAAATTTAGTTATGTATACAAATTCAGAAATAAAAAAATTATATATACGTATATACATGTTGTAACATGATGCATACTGATATATATATCAAAGAATTACCGTACTAGTTTCAAATTAATACTAGAACAGATAGAGTTAAACTTGATTTGTTTACGTTAAAAGAGCAGCAATCTAATTTCAAAGTTGAATCATTGTTGACAGCGAGTCGACAAAAGTTTAATGAAACTTAAATTAACTTTACATAAAATTCAAATGTCCAGCTATATAGGTTTTAGTCAACATTGGTAACATCAAATTTGTACCTGCTTTTGGATCAACAGTATTAAATTAATATTGATGTAACTTATACAACCTTACGAAAAGATCACTTTTCTGCTCTAAGAGAAGTATTTAAAAACCTGCTTTTTGCGGAAAAGATGTTGAAAAAGCATAATAAAGCATAAGGTAACACATATGCTATTCAGCCGATTGTTTCGCATTTGAAAGCAGGATGAATATTAGTTCTGAATACAGTGATTAGAAGTTATGATGAGAACATCAAAATCCGACGATGATGTTGAATGACGTTTTGAATAATGCACGATCTGGCCCTTAATTGGCAAAATATATCAGAAGCCTTTTTACGATTGAGCGTAAACCCTCTACATCTCGAGCAAGCCCAGTGAATATCTAGCTCATCGGCTCTACCAATCTACTTTGCCTGCGGCTATCAAAGCAGCGTGGTCCCCTCATTGCGTCCGCAAGGGTGGCACGTATTCGACCGAGTATAATGACCTAACTGGCGCAACGAGATCGGGAATTCCGCGTCAGGTCGATGCACCCTATCCGCGCTCCCTCGCATACAATTCGTCCATACATCCACTTTATTCTCGCGCGAAGATCACTTTTGTTCGGATGCTGTCATCTGTCTAAATCGCGCGGACTTGAAATTGGGACGAATTTAGCATCGATAACATTTCTTTTCTTCTTATTCATGCTTCTAAAGATTTTAATTTTGACCCAAAGAAATTAAAAGTATTTATGGTTTGAATGACAAAAAGATCTATATTTTGTTAATGTTATGCATTTTCTTTATGTAGGAAATGCAATTTTATTATTTTGGATATACTGGTTGTCATCATTCTTGATTTGATGACAATTTGGAATTTTTTTAATGAAGTGACAGATAACAACCTTATCGAATCGATATCACAAGTTGTAAATCCGGTCGATCGGTTTGACACTAACGAGCGAAACCCCCCTAACGACAATCGACCGTGAAATGGAACGCTGCTGACTCTTCATCGAGTAACAAGACACCCTGATCCGTAGCACAGTCATACAATTTCAGTGCAATATACATTTCAAAAATGTGAAGGATTCAAGTTCGACACGCGAAACTATCGAATGTTCAGTGAACAAAAAATAACGAAATCACGCAGTGTGAGCTACAAAGCGCCGCAAATTTATTGAAATAATTCCCCGAGTCGGTTCTGTCAAGTAACATGAGATCTTCGGCATAGAGAAAGAAAAATATTCAACATTAAAATAGCGATAATAGCACGCTCGTTGTAGTAAGCTATTATTTTTGGAGCTGTTTTTCATGTGTGTGGTATCTTCGAAATTAGCCGATTTACTAGATTTTTTTTCAAACAACATTTTTTAGTTTAACGTTTTCTTTAAAAAATGCAACATTTTTTGTAGGTAATATTTGTCTTCAAATTCCTATAAAACATGTATTTAATCTTGCAAATTTGATTTATAAAATAGACAAATTTCCAAATTATTGACGAAATATGACATCATTTTCTACATTTTCTTCATTATTTTTTGACATATATATATATGTATATCAAAATCTATTCAATATTTTTGACCAACGAAATACATTTGCATACATTTGACAAAGAACACCTGGTTGAATTCCTCGTTCAATCCCACCCTTAAATATTGGTAAAAGGACTCTAACATTAATCTAATTTAACTCGTGAAGTGAAGCAATTTCCTATCAGAAATCCCTAGTGGAGTCTGTCGAAGTCCTGAATAGAAAGTTATATGAAATTCTTAGCGACGAAGGTGAAATTGTCGCGGGGGTATTGGCATATTTCAACACTCACACGACATTCTTGAGACATCGTCCGGGGAATGCCGAAACGTTCTGACAAAATATCCGTAAGATGCAAGATGCAAAGGCATCCTGATCTCCGAACGCTGAAATGATACTGAAGTAAAAAAAGCTCTTAGCCAATAAATATCTTGTTTTAAGAAAAAAATTTTTAAGAAGTGTGATGCTGCATGTAATTTTAAGGATTGCGTGACATATACATAAATCAAACTACTTTAGGAAGCCGTATTAACTGTAAAGAAGTAGGGACGCGCAATCAGCCTCAAGTAAGTGAGTTAATTTAAACCGAGTGTATGTATGTTCACCGCGAAACTTGACTATGATGCCGTTGTTCGTCTGTTAAGGTAGTTGATACTGTCGGTGCGGCTGTAACCCACTCGATGCCGGCACTGTTGTGCCAAGATTCGGGCGAGCTTTGAAATTACCTACGTCCCATTCCCTGAAAGCTGCGGTAACTAACAGTGTCTATATAATGGCACGCTTTCTCAACATGTGCAAAAAGACATACTTCGAAACGCGGTCTCATTCTCCGCCAGAGCCATTTCTAACTTGATTTAAATCTCAGTATTCATTTCCAACATTACGCATAGAATTAGACTATTAGAGGAGATTATCTAGAGTTTTAAGTATTATTTAACACATTATCTAATTATATGAAATGAAATAAAATCAAAAAGCATATTGTAAGGTAAAAGTACGACTGAATGATCATTTAACAAATTGACAAAATGTATTTTCTATCTTTGTCAAACTAATGCAATTTACTGGTGGTCATTTATTGGTACGTGGTCAACTATTGGTGCATTTACCCTATTATATAAAATCGAAATAATTTTTATATTTTTTTTTTAAAGAAAGATACCACTAAGTGTCCATATTCATAATAAATACACACTGAAAAAAATATAATGGAAACGTCACAAATAACTAAATTCTATCTAATGACAGTAGAATTTTTATTTAGGTTAAAGTTTCATTTGTTTAATTTAAATAAACATTTAGCTGAATCAAGTAAAATATAATAGATGGAACAAGTAAATTCACAATTTAGTTAATTCAAACAGAAAATTATATTTTAATCACTCAGATATTTAGGAGTACTAGCTAAATATTTTTTCCGTGCACGTTAACAAATTTAATTTATTATACCATAAATGAGATTTTATAAACATATACATTTCCATAAAACATCTTTTCGGTGAAATTACATTTTTTCGTATTCTGAAAAGACAAAAATAAAAAATGATAAATAATATATTCAGAAACATTAGCAAAAATATATGTATAAATACACACAAAAATATGCGCAAATATATATTTCAAATATACAAAAATAATTAAAATATATTTTACACATATAAAAAACGCCAAAAAGTTATATAAAATGTACTTTGCCAACATTTATTTCACATTTTTTTCCATGAGGGTGTCAAAAGATGCACAATACAATTTGTGTAACTTCAATTGCTTAAGTCTTTTTTCTCGTCCTCTTAGTTCAATTCATACTTGAAAGTATGTTTCATTGAAAGTACGTGCTGTCGGCAACTCAGAAGCAGTGTACCATCTTACAACAGTCAACCAACGTTTTTTCCTGTTATTGCTTTAATATCAGTGAACTTTTAATGTAGCAGTGCTGTAAGGCATTCAATCATTTATGTTTTCTCAGTCTCCTTCCATTCTATATTCCAGATCTTTCTGTTTGTCAATTAAATTTATGTTAAATATTGCTGATTGAAGATACGTAATTGTAACGCGTATGATAATAAATATAAACACATGAGTGGCGCTCATTCGTGAACCTTCTGATCCGATCAGACAGCAACTTTACTTGATATTCCAAATACTCGGAGCCTAACTACGTATTTACTTTACGACCGCGAATAGAAGACAATAACCACTTCCTCTTCGGCACTAGCTCTCACCGCAGTCAAGTATCCAGAATATGCAACCCCTTCATTATCCGTCGCGGTAGCTCTAATCGAAATTACAGAAGCCGCGAAACTCCACAAATACCTCTCGACCAGAAACCGGTGGCTTGCGAAATTTGTAGATAATTAATACTTTCTACTAAGTAACGTTATGATGTTTTCGATACGACTCTTAGACTAATTAGATCCCTAACTAATGAAATATTTCCTTTTTGTTTCCAGGTGAGTATACAGGTCTGTTCAACTTTTGTTCTTGGGTTACCATTAATTTCTAGTACCGGTAAGTGTTTATCATAATATTTCTGGTATTCAATGAGAGTTGCCGCAACATCTATATACGTAAACCATGACAATAGTATATATTCTTGCTATGCATACAAACAGTGGTTTCATCTTTAATTATATTCCTAACTTGCGCTTCGAATTGACAACCTAAAATCGTGACCAGTCAAGCATTTCATCCATTACTTCGTGGCAAATCTGTTTCCTGATGCAAATGCACAGAGAAGCGGTTTAGGAAGTACCGACGCCTCAAACTCGCTGCGATCGTAAAACCGTAGGGAGAGAGAGAGGTGACTTTTGAATTAATGAACGGGTCAACGCTTGTGCCCTAAGTTTATCCAAGACAACAAAGTACACGATCAACTATACCTTCGAAGAACAAGTAATCCGTCTCATCAGCCATATTCTAAAGTAAAAAGTAGAAGAGAAAGAACTTCCTATGCCTCATCTAAGCCTTATTATCCTACTTTGATACAAGATTTGAGAGATTAAAAATTTATAAAAGTTGAAGCATTATGTTAATTATCAAGATTACATTATTAGATAGAAACTATGAAACTTGTTTCAAGATTGATAAAGTTATTTCCATCAGCTTTTCTTTTTTCCGACTTTCTGATTGAACTTTATTTTATATACCAAAATTTTCATCTAAATCCCAAACAATTACTTGAAACAAATTCAACAAGAATTCAACCTTGCTCAAAATCCACTTTAATAATATTTCAAAAAAAACTTCATTCGATCAATCTCAGCCATCAATTTTCCATTTGCCTTGGATTTCCAATCTTTGCCAACGAACCGGTACGAAAGTTGCGGAGCTAGTCGTAGGGTTATAAATATAAACAGGTGCGATGAAAATGACGCTAAACCTAAGCTATGTTATCGAGCGAATACGTCGTAAAATGTCTGCTGATCTTCGTCTTTTGAGCTTCGTCTAGATTGAAACTGGAGTTTACACAGGCTGTGCGCAATTCCATTATCGTTCGACGGCGCCAAATACCTTTCTGCGAAGTAAATGCCGAGAAGCCGCGAAAGAGCCACGGTTAACATAATTCCCAAGACTTTAATGGTTATGGTAGTGTCAGACTGGTGGGTGTGCGGGGTCGCAGTGTTGTGGAATTGAATGCAAAACAGCGTCGCGTACGCGACACAGCGCCACGAATATCAGCCTACCAAGGAAACCAAGTGGCAGACCTCGCAGAAACTATTACGAGCTTTGGAATATGGGGTGTGATTATTAAGTGAGAGCAGCGGTAGACGATTATGCACTTCTTGCGATAATAGCCGCATAAATGGGCTTCATTAAGACTGCCGTTGATGCCTTCTCGCGTCGCTTCTACTTCTTCTTCTTCTTCTTATTCTACTTCCTTCTCAAAGTTAGCCCTCAATTCGACACCACAAACCTACCTATTGAACTTGCATTCGTTCAAGCTTTTTGATCCAACACATTGAAGGCAATCAATAGTGATCGTAAAACTAATCAAATTAGTTCTATGATGATTGTTAAGACCTGTTAAAAATTATTCTGTAGTAAGCTGATTTTATTTTTAAAATATTTAGAAAAAAAAATAGAATTATTGAAATACAATGATATCTTTATTAATAATTATTATATTTCTGTAATTTAATTTCAGAGAGATTATAAGCTTTAGATATAACGTATTCTTATCACAAACTTACTTGTGATAAGAATACGTTACTTGCGAAAATCTTCTCTTTCCATTATTACTTTAATCATAATAATTAGAAATTCTAATAAGTTTTATCATTATCCTAAAAGGACTTAATTTTATTGTGCGCTCCATAAGTCCATTGTAGATTTATTGCTGTTCTATTATATTTTTCGTCAAGTGTCATGAATACAATATTCATCATTTAACATTGCCTCAAATTTATTTGTTGAGTTCTACAATCACGCTTTTATTTCATTCTAATTCAATTTTCAGGTTCATTTCAACGATGCGAGATAATGCTTACTGTAACTTAATTCATTAATTTTTAGTATCTAGATCCTTAGCACAGATTATATAAAATGTGGCTTCATGTAAGGGAAGAAGTCGAGATTAGTACACCAAAATAAACCATTTCATAAGATATTAAGCTGGAAACAGCACGCAATGTTGCATATACGCGATAATGATAGGAAATATTTAAAGTGATGAATTTATTTATGATATATTTCTTTATATTATCAATTTTATTCATATAAAATAAAGTTTTTTAATTCTCATTAATAAATTCAAATAAGGAAAAATTATTGCATTAGAATATTTTCATACTTCAGGCCCGAAAGCGCCGACATTCCGGTCCGAAATCAGACCCAAAAGTTCGATCGGGTCTGTATCTCCAGACCCGGAACCTTTGGATACAGGATATATATATGTATACACGATATATAATATATATTTGTTATACATCCAAAATATATATCAGTCTAGGATATATTTTTATCTGTATGGGTATCCTAATAGAACATTCTCTTTCATCCATGTGGATTTTACGCTGAATAGATAGTGGTTTTCACATAAATTCACCGTTGACGATGGGGGATGTGATTCGGGTAGTGATAAATTAAAAAACATATTTTTCTTATTTTTTCATATCACGTAAGATTTAAATATTAACTAATAAGTTGAAATAATAACTAATTCCTTCGATATATTTGAGAGAAAACTAAGTTTAATATCGACAGGTAGCATTATTATTATATATCAAATATGTAATAGATATATATTACATATTATTGTATGTCAAATTATAAACTAGAACACTGAAACTACCACATTTAAATATATTTTGGAGAAAACTTGGTCGTGAAATTTAGTCATAGTATCATTAAAAACCAATACATATTTAAACCAACATTACTTAAAGAAAAGACTGAAATCATGTAAAATGAGTATCTCGTGTAATGACACAAATGTACACATTGAAAATCAATTCATTGAAGAATGTAAATGTAAATGTCGAGTGAGCAGCATTTGCATATTAGTATTTTATGAACTAGCATTGACACGATGAGACTTCGACATTCACATGTGAACCCGGCACAAAGGATCGAGCGACGCGACAGGCAAAAGCGCAGGAACCTCGTATGGAAGCGGCACCGCCCCGCCGTTTGTCCCGCGAGTACTTTAACGCTGCATCATTTATGCATCACATGGCCTTCGTACTTGCTAAGCGATCCCTCGAGATTCAGAGCTGCCTTTAGCTTCTGTACGAAGAACATGCAATATGGTGTTACAAATGCAGGCTTCACGCATACTTGCGCACCTGTTGAACTATTTCTTGTGTAAATGTTTTTTCATCCTTTCTACACTGCAATCAATTATCACAATTAAAAGCATTCACAGAATAGTTGTCTATGGAAACGCAAACAAATACAAATTACCTAATGATCGGAAGAAAACTACACTTTGGCTTATTATTCGTTATTGCGTTTCAATTGTTTAATTAGAAAACACTAGACTGAACTTAAAGACATACATCACTCGTGAAAACTTCGTGGTGCTTTCTTTGGTTGGGGTAAAATTGTCTTATGCAAATTTTTCTGTAACCTATTTTCGTATGATTGTGAATAATTATACACTGAGAGTCATTTGATATGAATTTTTACTACAAGAATACTAATCTTGGGAAGTTAAAACAAAAGAACAAATTTTACTGTGAAATATAGTAAAATTAGATATGGAAATCTTACTTTTTAAGAGTTTTTACAGTAAATATTGCTAAATTTATGTCTAATTTTAATATGTTTTATAGTTCAATTTGTTTTTTTCCTTTACATCCCAAGAATGGTATGAAACATAGTAAAAAATTATGTTAAATATACTAAAAATCCCTATCATATGTGTCTGATCGTACATCTAAAACAGTTTCTTCCACTTATTTGAAAAAATTAATATTCATTTAGAAACATACTCATATGTCTCTTAATTGAAATACTTCAAAGACAATGCTTTGACAAAATTGTTAACTTGCAGTATAATGCTGATAAGATAAAATTTCCACCGAAATAATGAAACTGCTTTTGCAAAAGTCGTTAGGCAAAGATTTGGTTGAAAAAATTAACTATAAGAATGAGCATTGAAAGCTTGTGAAAGATTTGCGTGACGAAACGCCCAAAAAGTTGTGCTGTCGAAAATTAGATTCAGTTAAGATTAATCAGCTTGATAAAAATCGCTTCAATTTGTATAAATTACGCGACTGCGATTCGGCTGTTTCAAATTCGCGCTTCGCATGCGGGAAAGATAGTGATCTTATAAATGCGGAAGCCAGGCAATCGAGTGGAAAAAGTTTTGCGCCGTTTCTTGTCAGATAACATGGTCAAGGAATTGATCAAGTTTACTGATACTTTTCAACGAATTATAATAAACGTCAAAGAGGAACCCGAGACTTATATTTTGAAGTAAGATTTTTTGTATTTTTCTTTTCCTTTTTTTCGCCAGTTTTTCTGCGCTTGTAACGAGCTTTAAGGAACGACTATTCCAGGGGCGAACTTTCATCGAACTTATTGCGGAGAGTAAGAAAGCAATTTCTTTTATTTCTACATAAGATGTTGTCAGACTTTCTTAAAGTCTTGTTATCATAGTTATGAAGAAGTTACTTTTACTCGGAATAAAGTAAAAATTCGCATATTATCTTTTTTCTTCTCTCTCTCTCTCTCTCTCTTTCAATTTCTCTCTCTTTCTCTCTCTCTTTCTCTCTTGTTCTTGCGACTCGATAGCGTCATTGAATATTCAGATTTTAATTTGGAGAACAACTAATCAATCATTCAATGAATTTTGAAACACAATTCGAAAACTTCGCGCCGACTTTTCTTCGTAGCTTCACCTTTCTTCGCGCGTAGTAAACGATTTTTTAACCTCGTTTTATTTTTGCCGCGCAGCAACTTGAGCACCCACCGAGACTCTCCAGCAGCTATAGATCTTACTTGCCTACTTTCGCACGTCCCTCGGAACGTCGAAGAACCTGCCGAGTGATATACAGCTGAAGCCGCGAGCTTAAAACAAGTCAACGCTCATAGATTTAACTTTGTGTCAACGCCTAGCAAATTACCTGTTCCAAACATCCTTCGAGGATATTGGCTCCAAGCCACAGTTATACTCCTACTGAGAACAACAGTTTACCGAATTTGTCACCTTTAAAAATACTACCACCCGTAAACCGCGGAAACAATTAATTTTCATCTTCTCTTTCTCTCTCTATCTCTCTGTTTTTTTTTCTCTTTTGTTGTTATTGCTCACACCCAGGCAAATTTATCTTCTACAACACACGTCGACGTGTTTTTTCTTGCGTTATGTCTACAGCATGGTATTTATTCAATTCATAAAACACAAGAGTGACATTATCAAAAATACGATTTGCATAATTCGTGAAAAGGGGTATTAAAAAAGCAACCAACGAAAGCTGAATCCACATAACATTCGAATTTCGAACCGCGTGTTATTATTTAGCATTCACGTGTGACGAGAGAAGGAAGCTTGACGGGAGGGGAGAGGGAAGTATTTTATTAACTTCGAAATGAAATGTTGTATAAAACGGGTTAGCATCCCATAAAGTGTATGCGTTGGAGACACAGAAACCATTTTAACTCGTCATTCTGAATTGATATACTTACCTACGGCCGTATAAAATACTACCCCCTCCCCTCTCTTATTTTTACTTCTCTTTCCTTACTGCAAGCGGCCTGGCAGCAACCGAAACGCCGTCAGCGAATAGGAATGAAAAGCGAGAGGCGAACGTGCGCGTTTATCAAATTGCAAAGCTGTATAAAAGAAAAGCTGCATGATTGAACTGTAATGACGGTTCAGCGCGGCAGCCAAGGGAAAAACAATGAAAAGCGGCGAAGGAGAAGAGAGACAGAAAAAACGAAACACCCAATAAGAATAAAATTACTAAACGACGTAACGTAAAGTAAAAGAAAACAAGTAGGGATCTCCTTGCTCGTGCTTTCTATTACGTACAGGGCTAGACGGAAAAGCGCGCCCTCGAGTACGCGGGCTTACTACAATTCTTCTTTTTTTTTTTTTTTTTTTTTCGTTCACGTTCCAGCGTTTATTCTATCCTGCCGCGTCTTTCGACATCATTTTTTATTCGCGTAGTTCTGTTTGTTGTTTCGTATTCCAACGAAAGAACAGCGCCACTGTAACTCGAGAGAATAAACGAACGGCAGCAGAAGAGAATATATATGATTTGTGTATAGACATATTGAATTTTTCCTTTTCGAGGCGCGCAATTTTCCTGTACTTGAAAATGCTTTATTATTTACCGTCATAATTTTAATATTACGAAATCTTCTTATAACGTTACACTTAAATCAACCTATCACAGAACATTTAGGTTAGTAATAAAACAAATGTTTACGTACTGCCTCAATGTTGCTGACACCTTGAATAGCAGGTTAAACCAAAATTTGCTATACAACCATCTGGTATAGCAATGAAAGCTATAAATCGAAATATATTGAACTTTCTCAGATACGTTTTCATATGTTTCAAAACGATTTATTTATTAACCGACGTAATTTTAATTTTAAAGCCTCTCTTCTTAGATCTAATGTATTCCCTACTTGGTGACATTTGGTGAAATAATGAAACACATGAGTTATATCTAATAGCATAAGATGCTTGCAAAAGGGGAATCTTCCCCTATCCTGGTCTAATAATGATATTAATAATTATTTGTGACAAGTCGATGTCATTGAGAATGTGGAATGAGACTGAAATTCAGATTACAGCCGGAATTTGTCTTAATGAACCGTCTTTTGTCTGCACGCATCATATCGTTATTAAAATGTTCGAATGTTGCGGTTAGACTTTGGAAGCGGTCTTATAACGTTGCAGCCAATTATTCGAAAGCGCTGGTCTCTCGCCCTCTCTCTTACCCTCCCCTTTCTCTCATTCACTCTCTCTCTCTCTCTCTTTGCCTCCCCACTTTTGGGAAGCTCCCAAAGTTTGATTCCCTGTCAAAGTTGCTAGCAAGCGCTCCGTGTGCTTAATTGAGGGGATTTCGTAGGGTGTTTGTGTAAAACGCTTTTTAAGTTTAAGGCCGACTTCCATAGCAACCTGTAGCTCCCTGTGGCGTGTCTGTTCTAACTTCAGTGGTTAGCGAATGCCCCTTGAATCTCCCTGCAATGAGCAACACTCAACTTAATGAGAAGAGAAACCCACCCAACCCGTCTCTGACTTCAACTGCGTGCTATTAAGTTTAAATGCGTTCGTACATACGTCATACTTTTATCAATACTCTGTTTATCTTGCAAAAGTCATGTTACATTCCTGCAAATTTCATAATTTCAATGAAACAATCAGTAGCAGATATTTCAGGAAAACAAAAACTCGTACACAGTAAAATTGTTTACTAAACTTACACGATTTCGAGTAAGAGTTCAAGTTATTGTCTAAAAAATGTGAATGTTACACCGACTTGTGTAAAAAAAAGCCAATCATATTAATCCTTAGTTATTATTACACTTTTTGGTGTAAAAAGTTCAATTGTTTTTACTTTTACACTGAAATCTAGATATTCCCTCGCAAAAGTCGATCGATCTGCAATATGGATGTGACTCCAAACGTTCATCTGGGCCTGATAAGGCGACGGTGCTCTATCGGGCCCAGACAAATGTCTGATATTACATATACATATTGCAGCCAGATTGACTTTTTACTAGATTTTTTCCTGTGTAGATAAAAAAATCCCGTGTTGTTATGGGACTGAAAATAAATAATTAATAATATATAATTAAGTGAAGAAAAGTAAGATAAAGTAAATCAAGATTCGAATAAGTGAAATGATTATTTCAGTAAAATGAAAAAATTATTAAATTAGAAGATAAACTAATTCCAGTACAATTTTTAAAGGTATTTCTTTAAATTATTCATCTGCTTTTAGTTTTTATAAATGGAATGCTCAAATGAAATCAGTAAATATTTCAAGTATATTTTTTTAAATTCGCTCAATTGACTTAAATAAGTAAACTTTCATATTACTTAAAATTAAATATGCAGTCTTTTATTAATGGATATAAAAAAGTCCTGGTATTCTGAACAGCAAAAAATACGAAGTATTATTTGTAAGAAGAAAAAAAGTAAAATACATCTTGCGTAAGAAGTAATTATATTAACAGTACATTACATACTTTTCCACACGTTAAATTTTATTTCTTTAGAATGCATATAACTTCGAGATACTCTTATTGTTACTAAAATGAACTAAGTATGTGTTTTCGAACAATTTAATTTTCTTTATATGTAATTTACGTACTTTTTGTAACAATGGAATGCATTTAGCCAGCTTATTAAAAAAAGTTGATTCATAAAATTATGATATGATAACCACATGTGGGAAAAAGCGATGCAAAAAATTGTTCCAGTTAAATATTTGCTAACACAATACAGTATAAGTAAACCGTAACGTGAGATTTATTTTGCTAAGTATTTTTACAAAATGCGAAAAATATGTGGAAACTGCATAATAAGCTATTTATAATCATTTATCATAATATGAATTAGTACTATTTCAGACATAATTTTATGAATATATTTTATTATCGCATATCATCATGACTTAATCTTAATCCATACGTATAAGAAAATAAATTCTACCTATACATCACTATTGTTTTCGGTAAGAAATATATAGTCGATATAAATGAAGTCTATAAAAGTATGGAAAAAAGTATCGTCTCAAGCGATTTCCAAAAAAAGTTTTGATGAAATAAGTTACGATGAAAATCCAAACTTTATGGCGCATAACTCGAGAAAAAGTCAATTATTGTATCTCCATCAAAAAGTGTCATCTCAGCCGAAGTAATCAGGATACTTGATTGTTAGTCATGACAAAAGATGAAATCTTTTAGTCATCCCGATATTAATAATATTGAGCCGACCAATCTAGGAACCAGGACACGTGCAGTGTTGTTCTGTGATAGAAGCCAACCGTCCCGACTCGTTTTGATTAGTAATTACTGCACGTAGAATCAGGACGCACTGATGCAGGCACGCTAGCCGCGTAGTATATGGACCACTTGTTGGCAACTCAGGCTCGTGCATAGAATTTCGAACGAGTCTGAAATTGGAAACATTTCGACACGTGAAATCAACTGCAAACAAATCAAATCACTATCCGTTCGTAGTGCTTAAAGCAAATAAGAACCTAATCTTATCTTTAATGAAAATGTTAGTAAATTCGAATGTGAGGAGACGAATATATAATTTCAACAAGAAAAGAATATTTTGAACTCACGATCGTTTAGTTTACTTAAACTCAGTTTTACCTTTATTTCTTAATTCCAAAACAAAACAATTTGAGCGTTTTTTTTTTCTTTTATTTGCCACGATGTATTGCAATATCGAATAACGTTTTACTGTGATCTGTTGATAAATAAATAAAATAAAATAATTATTATATAAATAAGAAGTTATAGAAAGTGGATACATAATTCTCGTATATATATTTCTATCGACGTTATCATCGGAAAAATATCGAAGCATGCACTAAACTTGGACCCTGTTTACAAACAATTTGTACGTAGAATGCAATTGTTTTTAGTTTGGTGAATCTATTTCTACAGTTGTCCGCAACGTATTTCAGAATTACACGTGGCAATATCGCACAGAGAGGACTGAAGAAGTTTGATGCTATTATTTCCAGTGGCAAACGAGAAACGTCTGCACTTGTTTCAGCTTACCGCAGAAGAATTAACTTCATTCTGCGCTTTTACGTAGTTTTGTAGCATCTCGTAATAGTAGCTTGGACGTTATGGAACAGAACAAGAAATTTTCATTATACTAAAATATATTTTTGTTTGTATTCTTCTTTTTTTTTCTTATAAAGAACCTGAAAGATTGTTATTTAAATGAAATTAAATCATACGATTTTTCAAAACCAGAACAAATGTTCTTGAATAAATAAATTTTGGGTGATACAAAAAACAACAGAAACAATTTGAAACCTCAAAGAGCTGAGACAGTAAATGAATTAACACAAAGATCATAGACAAAGAGACGGACGAAAGTTTGTCGCAATTTGTACTTCCGCATTTGCGCAATAATTTGTCCACTGTATCTGACACTTTATCAAAACTTGATAAGGCGGAATGGCGTGCGTGTTAAAATTCGAACGAAGCTAATCCTTTTATGTGCCGTAATAATATGTCGATAATAATAATTGAAACATACGCGATGAAAAACACGTTTGGTCGCATGGATGCTTCTGTGCAATGGAATAGAAAAAACTAAATAAGTAATTTTAAAGTAGTTTTTACACTTTTAAAATATTAGCCATTAAAAAAATTAACTTACTATTTAAAGTTTTTTACAAGAGTTAGCGCAAATTAAAATGAAAATAACTTCATTTTAATTCAAATAAACTATTAAAATATTTTAATAATATACATCTTCACAAATCGATATCATATTAAATTGTAATAATCGAGTTCAAATCTTTTTCAAATATTGTGATATAAAAAATCATAAAAATTGAAAACCAAACTATGATAAAGTGAACACAAATACCTTTTCATAGAAATTGTAACACATTTACTATTCAATATGGGCGTGAAACGTGTTATGCGAGAGCAATAATTCATGGTCGATTGTTTTTCGGATTACAATCATGCATCACAGATTTAACACTGTCATTTCATGAAAATTACAATTCATTTCAACACAGTTCACTCATTAGTCACGTTTTAGACCTAATGAAATGAACTGCGTTGTTCATTAAAGTTTGATGCTATTGTAACGCAGAATCTATCAACTACATTTAATACATTTATCGCTAAACATTAATACTCATTATTGCAAATGTTGCAAATATCAATGTTATTAATTCCCATTTCAGTTTTAGTACATTAAAATGAAGTTAATTGTATTTACACTAAAAATAATTCACAAAATTTTAAAAATTTGGTGAAAAATACTTCCAGTTCATTAATGGCGTTAATACCAAGCAATGTCAGCAATGTTGAACGATTTCTTTGTGAAGAACAATTTAACGACTGCTTTAGTGCTACGAAAGCACGACGCTGACGTTTGCCAAAGAAATGCCTTTAGAAATGCAACAGGCGATATGAGACTAACTATGTACTTACGTAGGCCTATGCTATACATAGTTTGGCTTGGTAGCAACTGGTGGTTGCACCGGCAGCACGCCGTGCTACCGAGCCCACTAGCACTGCTCGCCTTGAACAGTTTGTTCTCAAATAGAGAGAAAATCCGTCGGGATAAACGCAAGGCCTTGGCTAACTGCCAAGCTACTTGGTCGAGGCTGCCGCTCTTTTTGTCTGTTCTCAAGGCGGCGCGGTGCTCCAACTGTCGATTGCACTTATAATGATTTTTCAGCGTGCCCCGGAGGCACGTCCGGGATAAAAGTCATAGAGACCAAAAAAGCACAAAAAATAAAGAGAACGAAAAAAGAGCACAGATGTCGGATTCTCAATGAGGCTTTCAGCGTAGATGCATAAATTATGTGCAAATCCCTAAGGGTTGCGCTCGGTTAGCTTGCCAACGAAGATTTCGCTACTTTGTTCTCTGCAATATCGAATCGAATCAGACTGTAACTGGTTAAGGATTTCAGAAAGGGAAATATTTTATAGTGAGTTTTGGCTGATCAAAGGAAACTAAGTCTTTGGCTTTTGGTTTCTATGGTTTATGTAAAATTGCAAATTTCATACATAAGCTAGATTCTTCATTTTTCACTAACAAGAAAAAACATCGAAGTGAAATAAGATAATGAAATAAGAAACAAAATCAGGTCTAACTTGAACCTTTACGACGTAATTCTGGAAAATTAAAGGACCGATTAATTTCATTTAATTTAAGTAAACTTAATTCCTCGACCAACGTTATAGGACATTTCTTCGAGCATTTAAAAAGAACAATATTCGCTGAATGGTTTTATGACGCAATGTTGTTGAAACTGATTTTCAGTATTATGCCTTTGAAAGTTATGAAACTTGAAGGCACTTTTAACAAAGACGACAATCGCACATTGGGAAAATGTGTCGTAAAATCTTCGTCGTAAAAGTTACGATGTAATTCGTGTATTGAAAAAGCGGCCCTTATTTGTCTTTTAAGGTGAAATTTGAAGCATGCTATTTACTCGATTTACAATGGTGGGGCCATCTATCGATACACCGCTACTTGAAAAATAGCCAAGTATTTTATTATAAGCACATATTTCATGCTGAATTTAATATCGAAAAATTCATCTTGTCTTCTCCTTTTTTCATAAATTATTTTATATATAAAAACTTATTTTTTATTTACTTGATGTAAGAAATATTGATGTAGATTTGTACCTGAAAAATACCTGAAAAAGTGATAAGATTTGCAAAGTGGCTCTTCTTGTGATTATTTGTACTAATCAGGTTAAATATCGATCGGTGTTTCAGTTGTACATGGTTTTGGGATGCTCTGTAAAAATACAAGATAAGCGGCGAAAGGACCGTACAAAACTTTCTGATGCTGGATTATTAAATTCCTGCCAACCCCATTTCAAATACCTATTTCGAAATCGATACATTCACTGAATATTTCAGACATAGAGCGCTCTTAAGTATATCCAGGTCTAACCTATAACAATCTTAAGCATTGATTGTAGAAACCCTCCTGGGGTTCCTTGTTTCGTTATCTTTATTGATTCGAGGTCGTTATTTTGATAAACGTTATACTTGCTCGTAAGCATTTTCCAATTACATTTTTTTTTGCAAGCCTTAATCTAATAACTTCCGATTGTACGAAACAGTAACGTTTACATTTATTAATCATACAAAAAAAGAAATAGAAGTAGGAGAAGACAAGGGAGAAATGTTACAAAAAAGAAGAATAGAAAAAATTTTTGCTCATTTATCCGAACGACTGAGTTTTACCAACGAAATTTATTTTCGCTCGCAATTAGGATCATAACAGCAAGACTTTAACAACAGAGAAATTTTTTGTCGGTATTAGGTGCATTCGCCATGCATTCTCGTATCAAAGAGAAGTGTACAAAGAGAAAACCCCAAAAGAACTACCTGACAAGCGTAATAGAACTATTTGGCAATAATTCGAAAACGTGCTTTAAGGCCTGAACAGGGAAATTGAAATGCAAAGACCTTTGCTTTGGATTTCCTATTGCATATATATATCGCTAACTTACGCGGCAATGGCACAGCGGTTGTGAATAACACTAAACTTTTTCTTTTCACTCATTTTTCAAGTTGTCATATTTTGAATCAAACTAAGTCAAGACATAGCACGTTGGCGAACTGACGATAATTGAAGCGTTCGTTTTGTCTGAAGACAAAGAGCAATTCGCGAGCATACAAAAGACAAGTTTGCCTGCGATGACGAGGCATTAGTTAGTTATTTGAAACACGTATTGAAATTGCGCTGAAATTTGACTCCGAAAAGGCGACGGGCTCCGACAGTGAGACGCAGCTCTCGTTGTTCGGATTAAAGCGTAATTTCGTCGACGGCTTATGCGACGCGTAATTGCATTGTTACATCCCTTACCTTCGTTTAGGGTTTAGGAGGAATTTGTGTAGTTGGATTGGATACGAAGTTGAATACCCACGTTGACGTAGCGTGTCTCGTCGTCCTCCTACTTCCCTTCTTTGGTACCCCCCTTTGCGTCCCTCCCACTACACGTCACCTCCTCTCGATGGAATTAATTTTAAGTTTTAATTGAACGCATCGTAGGTTGCCTTTATGGCGGTGACCTTCGTACAGGTACTACGGCGAACTAGGCGATGCTCGAAAACTCGATTCGGTTATTGGAAGAACTTCACAAACTCTCTTTGTTCCGGACTTCATTTGAGCTGCTGCTACATGCCCGTCACACGCGCGTGACTCGTTAAAGCATATAAATATAGTGATTAATGGTGTTTCGAGTTTGTTGTGCGTCGGAGACACGATGTGTCAAATTTCATCGTTACAGCTTGCGAGAAACAATATATACAATCTGATCCCGAATCTTTTGCGCATATCGCGTTACGTTATTGTTTCTCGTCTACTAGTACAACACACTTCTTAATACATTTGGGAAGAATATTTCAAGTAATTTAATATAACTGCGAAATTTCAATAAAATTCAAGAAAGAAGAAAAGAAAACAAAAATGGATAAATAAATCCTATACACAAAATAGGATGCAAGCATAAGTCCTAACTCCACAGTTAAGATATATGTATAATTACTTATCGATCGCTTCCTCCAAGATGAAAAACACGTTGACGACGAATCGCGTACGCGACACTATCGCGTAATCTCAATAACATAAATAATGTAGAGCCCGTTTCGCGTAGCCGTAAACTCGTTGACTGCCAAAGATACACAATTACCTTCGGCGTATACGCGTCATAAAAACGGTTTACGCTTTAATCCGTTGTGGTTACGTCGGCTGTAAAGTCGAATTTCCGGCCGTACGTGCCTTTCTCGTCAGCGACGAAATACCGTTGCACCATCTGCTAGAAGCGCAGCGATAACACATTATAAGCCCCTATATAACTTGTTCATGTTTGATCGCGTAATATAACACGCAGGACTATTTCCCTTTTGCAAAGGAATAGCCAATACCTCTGACCATCAGCTAGTACATTCTCTACAAAACGTTATCGGATGTGCCCGACGAAATACACCATCCACGATATGTGTACAAATGATTGAAACAGTTGATGATATCCTGTTTATGGTACCTTTATACAGAGACATCGAAAACGGATCACTGTGATATCTGACCAAACTAAGATACAAAGCAGACGATGAGAAATGGACAACATATATGTATATTTTAAACCGCCGCACCATCATTTTAGCATTGAAAATGTTTATTATATTGTACGAAGTATAATGTTTTAATAAAATATTACTTACGTCTCTATTTTTATTTTCGACAGATTTTATCATAACTTAATGTTAGAGGCAACAAAAGTAACGTCGTATATTGATAAGATTATTCCTGTCATTTTTACATAAATCAAATACAAAGTCCGAATGGAAATTTGCACGAATTAAAAGAAATAATTATTTAAAACAATTTTCAGTTGATTTTTGCTCTGATATATTATAAACAAAAGAAGACAAAAATTAAGTTGTTAATTTTTAAAAAATAAAGGGACCTAAGCAATATTTGTTAAAAATGTAAATTTAATAATTATAAAAACTTTATTATGAAACAATATATTTTAACATATTAAAAATTACTTTTTGTTTGCAAATAATCTTTTACTGTACAAGCTTTTGTTTTTCTTAAAACTATGCAAATGTGACTTAGGCACTTTTAAAAATAAATGATTTAAATAAACTTAATCTTTATTGACAAGAAGGAAAAAATGTGCTTTGTGTGAATTTGCGAAAAAGGTATGAAGATAAATTTCCCGTCCGTCTTTTAATAAACTTTTTTTCATGAAAAACAGAAAAAAGGGAAAACGTAGACACCATTTCAGTCATCGCATTTTTTGAATACATCATACCACCGACTCTGCAGAAGTGAAAAAAGAGATTCAGACTAAAAAGGAAAAAAAGAAGCTAGGGCTACTTTTTCTTGGAAAAAAGAAGGACAGAATGTGCCAATCCGAGATATCCTCGAAAGAAAGTGTCAAAAAGCTTTCATTTCCAAGCGGTCATCGGCCGCGAGTGCAAGCAAACCGACAGCAAGCGTAGTTGGAAAAGCTGTAAGAGAGAAGTATTATTATCGGGGGAAATCTGAGGTCTTCCCACGAGATGCCAGATCGGTCACGTTCGGACGAAAGTAGCAAGCACAAAGTTTCCGCCAGCTTGGAGGCAGACTTCTTCCATACGCAGGGACCCGAACAAAAACAAAAAGCCGAAGTATCTTTGCGAGTGCAAATAACTCTATTGAAGATCGCGCGATTCCTCATGGAATTGCAACCTCTTTTTCCATGCGTTATTTTACAAAACAAAATCCAGGTGCGCCATAATATAACATTGAAGCAAAGTCCTTCTCATGTGGAAAAGAATATGTCATTAGACAACAAACAGTGTATTTCATGTAGTCGACATGTATTGTTGAAATGAAATGCGGTCACTTTTAGAAAAGCCGACTGCTCTGAAATCGTCAAAACAATTCGTAATCGTATTTGCATAGCTGATGAAAAGTTTATTGTTGTTTAACACATCATTCGATTATGCACTGCGGCAAACCTTTGACATTTTTCATGCCATCCAGCGACGAATTGAATAGCGAACGACGTTGCCTCGGCATTCTCATCGCGTTCCCATGTGAGTAAAATTATCAGCCGCCCGAACTCAGCACAATAGTTTGTCATGTGGTGTCAGAGGTCGGGTAATTTGATTGCTTTGCGACTGATACGTGACTTACAACAATTTGTGCGATACTGATCGACTCTCAGTTCTTCTTTATAAACGAAATACTTTGTTCATTTGCAATGTCCACTTGCAATTCAACATTTATTCGAGCTAAATGCAATATCAGAGAAAATCGAAATTTTTTGATTTAGGTTATTTTGATTTTTTCTACACTTTGGAACTTTAAATCGAAATATAACTGTGACTTTGTATTTTACCAGAAAAAAATTACAAGTTTTAAATGAAAAACTGATGAAACTATTTATTAACAGAGTTAAGCTTTTTTATTTAAAGATAAAATTTGTCAAAATCTTTTGTGAAATTTGACAAAAATATGATATATAAATTACTTTTATTTATCATAGTTGGTTTATATGTAGACTAAACGTTAGACTTATGGTTGTCTTTATCCCTTTCATCCAGTTGAATTTCGCATTCGTGACGTTAGATTCTGCCTTTGCGGAATTTAGTAAAGATAACCAGACATAGCGAAGCTCTTGGGGCCTCGACGACGTTATCATAACTAACAGCTTCATCTGCATAATTATCCAGCAAAATGCGTTACTTAGCCGCCTGCAAGAGCAGCCGCCGGCAAACGGACTTGACTTTAGGATTTCGAATTACAGAACGTCGATCCAAATCTAGAGCGAGCCTGTCTCCTCGGGAATGAAACCAATTACTCAGTGACCCTTCAGGGCAATGCGCGACGCGGACTTCCTTCTTCGAGGTGTGAAGGAGACAAGTTGTGATCGTGGCAGAGGGCGTCAGGCCAAAGTAGGTGGAAACTGCCAGCGACTAGAGAAAGATAGTCTGCCAATGTTAAAGAACGTACGTGCTCTCTTGTCACTCCAGGTTCAATGAACATGCAATCGATTCTCCAGACACAAAGTGCATTAGTTAATTAGGAACCCTTGCTGATCATTACTCACTGTACTACCTTCTCACGTATCGTTTTCTACGCTCAAATATTTCGAATCATTATTTCAAGAAAGTTATCTACCTTTAAAGCAAAAGAATTGATTGATCAATTACACTTCCTTTCTATCATGAAGATGATAAAACTTCCAAAACATCTCGTGACATGTTTCATAATTTGGAATGATTAAACTTAACAAACTTTTTTCATAAATATTATGATGAAAACTTTTTAGCGTTATATAATTTATATTTGTGTGCATAAAATAAAGTATTTATTAATTCGAACTTCATTTACATTAAAATATTGTTGATTTAATTTCTATGTATTATTGATTATATATACTGTTTTTAACTAAAGCAATAACATTATTATTGTAAGAATTAACGTTACGGTTTTAATATTTCATTTTGTATGATAAATATGTTGTTAAGGTAAAATAAATATTTAAATGCTACATTTTATTAAAGGTATATTTTATATTAAGATTTAAAACATTTATGCATAATATTTTTATTAATATAATGGTTATAGACACTTTCAACATCAAATATGAAAGTCACACTATTATTAATTTCTGCACTATTTTCTTTCCGCATGAGTATGATTTATATTTGTAATGAAACACCCCTTGTAGTTATCGTACTTCCAAATATTTTAGGATCGATAATATTCGATGTTTTATGGTGAAGGTTAAAGTAAGGTCGAACTACTTTTTCAATGCAAAACCTCAAATTTCTTCTCTTCTTCTTTCGTGTCTCTACATTGTGGACCTCATGGCAGTCCCCACTTTCTGTCTCTCGCCCTAAGGCAGAAATAGGAAACCTCTGGAATATCTGAGCGTCAGGGAATATTGCGAGTCGACTTATCCGGAAAACACTCTTGGTTAAAGCAGCTTCTGAAAACTCATTTTATTATGTCGGAAAATTATTAGAATCGTTATTTTTTGGCAACATCGACAGCCTCACTCTATTGCCTTATTGTTCATGATAACAAATGCAATATTGTACCAAGAGTCGTTTAGAAATACTAAAATCTGGATTCGTCACAATTATCAAAGTAATCTTGAAATTCTTGGTAGTTTGTAATCTTATATTTTTGTAAGTCAAAGCTGAAATAGTACAATACTTCGAGTGCAATTTCATTTTAAAAATACAGCAAAAGTGCAAATTAGATTGTGAAATCTAATAGATTTCATATAGCGAGCGATAGCGATATATTTTATATAGCGAGCAATATAATGTAACTAATATGTTTAGTAAAAATCTACGATAATAAAAGGTATTCGATCAGGCTTTTATAAGGATCAATGCATTCTTATTACAGCTGGATCGACTTTTTTCTAAGAATAGAGACAAATGGATATAAACATTCCAGAATTAACTTAACAAGTTTTATTTAAATTTAGTCGGATCTTAAGAAATATAATAAAAAGATATCAAATTATATATAAAATATCAAAACAATGAACTAAATATTAATTAAATTATAAATTCAATAATAATATTTTGTCATATAATCATAATCTCTATTTTATTATTATTAAATTAAACCCACAAAAACAACATAAAAGATACATGGTATTTTATATTTTTATTAATGCAAGATAATATAAAGTTTTATAGTAATGCAAATTGAAGCTAACATCAGCTTCGTAAAAACTTGGTAATCAGGCAAAAAGCAAACACCAACAAGAATCGCACAAAATCATAAATACGTCCCTTGAGATGCTACAAAACTAGCTACCTAGACTTGTACGTGGCATCATACAGTCGGTTATAGTGCCCGCCAAGTTAGTGCAAACGTCTAGGAATATTGCTGTCTCGGCTCTTCGCAGAACTATCATTGATAGAGCATTTATGGCGATACCGATAAAATGCGTTATGATGACAATATATTACGAGAGGCTACTGAAAAAAATTTATAACTCTACAGCAAGTAATGTATTATAACGTCGCAATACATTTTGCCTCGTAAGCAACGCTGCTACATTCTATATTTGATCTCGTATTTAAGAAATAATATATAATCTTAAAATTTTTCATAAAAAGCGGTAATCAACAAGCTCTGCTTAAGATTTCTAGTTTTTATTGAGAATGAAAATTGATCGTATTCTGATATATTATAACTTTTCATAACAAAAATATCGTATCTTAAATATCATATTAAACAAAATATTTACTAAAATTGCTGTATTTTAAAATGTTGTCAGATTCTATTACACAGCAATAAAAAAATTGCATCAGCCTTAAGTTGTATTGTCAGAAATTGTGCCATTCAAAAGCTTTTGAGACTACCGACAATACTATCAACTTTGAAGAACTTTACGAAGCTTGGTAAAGTTTAATTCTCGCGCGGCCACTTGTATATTGCCTCGCATCCATCTTGAACCCTCATCAAGATCCTTTTTCGTGGGTTTTCTCCCGTCGCTACCGTCTGTCGCCGTGAATCGAACGCCGGTCAATAGTGCCCCGAGGAACTTGTGTACTGGTCATTCGACTTTCAAAACTGCAAACTTGCTTTTGCACGTCATTTTTCACTATCGACGTTTCAAAAGTAATCGATAAAAGTAATTTTCGAATTTATCACGTATATACGACAGTATTTTATTTGATACATTGAATACTGATTAGAAATAGTATACTAAACTCTTATGTTTTATTAATTGAAAATATTTGGCTTAACCTGTCAAGTATTCAACAAAATGAATCTTTATTATGAAATAAAGACAAGCAAATGCTTACTAATACTATACTTTTTCTTCTTTTCATTAAAAATATTTTATTAGAAATTAAAATAAACAAATACAAATAAAAAATATTAAAACTTGATTTAAGTATACAATTTTTAAATGCACACTGAAAAATGTCATCTTATAAAAATCCATTGATATAAATTACAATTTTCGAGAATAAACAAACTGAAATTTCAGTATTGTCTGTTGTATGATTTTCGCTTTCTATCATTTAAATGTATTTCCTTCTACTCAATAGGTAAACTATGAATTAATCGTCTGGCACAACGATAACTAGCTAAACAAATCACCAAAGAGATTGTATGAATGAAACATCTGGTTTCTCTGTTTCGAGCAGATGAACCTTTTTAAGACAGATTTTACGACGTTCCATTATTCATTCGTATTCAGCACGGGTTCATATCTCGAAACATCAATGTAATTCAAGTCACTGGCCGCAAAGTCAATTTCTATCAAAATTCAAATCGTGCTTTGAAATAATCTAAAACTTTGTAATTCAACTCTTGGATTACAACTCCATTCATAAATGACACCACCTGAGGTCATTACTATTCATGAACAGTCTTGTAATTTCTTTGTCTTCGTTCTGTTGAAATGATTTTTTAATCATAATAATTAAAGTTATTTTATCTTATTTACTGGCAAAAAAACCTGTTAGAATTCGTAGCAAAGATATTAAATTTAAAATTTAACAACGTAATATACGATTGCATTTTTCTTCTACATAGAATTAAAATTTTTTAACGTAAAAAATTTTACTTTATTTATTTTAAATGACAAGACTCAAGTTACCTTGCGTTCAAAAAAGCGTATTTAAAATTCTTTAAAAAATTTGCAAGTGCAAATCGCAGAAAAGGTCCTCGCCTAAGGTAATTCGTACAGTAAACGTCTGTTACTTCAATATAAACAAGAATCACCTATATGAACGACAGTCTAGTAGAGCGAAGAAGCACGCAGCGAATGAGAAGAGGAAATAGCGGTTGCATAAGAGAGCATAGGTAATGGTGGGCGGGGTAAATATTACATAAGATGGCGTATCTCCCTTTTCTCTTTACCAAAGCTAAACTCGAGTCAATATCAGCTGCCATCGAGAGCTCCTTTTATACCAGAAGCATATCCACTATCATCGAAACATTTCAAATCCCACATCGTTGTTTTTTAGATAGCCAAATAACTTACACAAACAGCCTTTGAAACTTAAGCGAGGCCTTTTGGAAACACGCTCTTTCGACATGTAAATAACCGCAGAAACTACGTTATTTACAATAACTTTTCAACTACATTTTTTGATACAAGCTTTTATCTCTTAAGCCTCCATTGTATCATATGATACATTTAAAATCTCACGCATAGTGATAATTAAATTAAATCCAGTTTTTTGACACCATACATGAAGTATCACAAGACAATATATTAAAGACAAAATATTACAGGATGGTATATCGCACGGAAAAATATTATAGGACATACACTAATAAAAGTAAACTTATAAAAATTATCATCTTTCTGACAAAATAGGGATATACTTCTAAAAAACCAAAAAATTATCATCTTTTCTGATAAAAAGTCCTCGAAGCTTGAGAATTATTTTCATAAAAACGAATATATTTATCAGAAAAAATGATAATTTTTTGGTTTTTTACAAGTATATCCCTATTTTGTCAGAAAGATGATAATTTTTATAGGCTTACTTTTGTCAGTGTAATAACACGCGAACAAAATATTACAGGACCAAATGTTATACGGACATAATAAATCAATTAATTTTAGCACACTGATAATAAAATTTGTGATCCAATGATAAATAATGTATAACTTTAATTGTGTTACTTTTGATTAATTTACATATTACTGAAACACGACATAATTGGGGCCACTTCGCGACCGCAGTTATGTAAATCAAGACAAAAAAATCATTTGAAGTGGATCTATGTAAATACAACGACCATATTATATTTAAGAGATCATTTTATGAATAAAATAAAAGAAATTCTAATCTATATGATATGTATCAATCATTCATTGATCGATATAATTTATTATTATTAGTATTATGAAACTCTTAAATCTAACTAACTAGCCATACAAACTGAATGTATATATTCAGTTATTAGTCTGGATATAGTCTGGCGAAGTGTTTTCAGACTGCGTCTATAGTATATCAAGACTGCTTTTTCCACTAAGGTAATCGTATTTTTATGATTTGTGAAATATATTCACCTTATTTTATATTTTCAAACAGACAACTGCATTATCTGAAAAATATTTCCAACAATTTGTAACATACGTTAATATTATTATTTATTATTATTGATTAATATTCTTTTTTGCATATATATATTTACAAATTACACATAGATTGTCATCAAGTTCTAATATTCTATGCATTAGCATTATTATTTTTTTGTCCGTGTGATATGTTACCCTGTAATATTTTGTCTGTTTTACTTTTTTTTATTTTAAAGATATATTTATGAATTGATAAAGAAATGAAATAATTACTTGTTTTTGGAATTCTCGATAAACCTCTTATCAAAGAAAAATTATTAAAAAATATTAAAAAGTACAAATTACTTTTCTTTTTTGTTATTTTTCATTATACCTTCATTCATTTTTTATCATTTTATATTTTGTATCATGCATCCTACATGCGCTTTTTGTGTAACATTGAAGAATAGCAAAATAACGAATGTTACGTGAAAGTTGAAAATGTTTTGAAAGTACGATATCATATTTAAAGGTAATAAAAAATTTGTCGTCTGTGATATTTTATTTACGAATTGATGTTTCACATTTGTCGATTCAAAGCTTGTACGGCACAGGCAAAAAACGACAAAATTAATATTGTCATTTTAATTAAATATAATTGATATTGGAACGTCTGTATCAAAATTGAATTATTTTCTGCGTTTGAATCTTTCAAAAACTATTTTATTTTTCACTTTGAGCAAATTAATTAATGAATTATTGATTTGAAAATCTTTTTTTTTTTCTTTTTTTTTATATTTTTACATTGCAATTTTATCAGGAATAGATATGCTTTATAATAAATATAAAATGAATATATACAAATGTTTTGAAAAAATAACATTTTTTATCATACTTTTCATGATAAAACATTTTTATCAAACATCTGTATACTCATTAATTTTAAACATTTCAACGTATATAAATCTGTCTAAATGCAGAATAATTCGTTTGCAACAAGTGGCAAATGTTACAAAGAACTAAAACTGCATTTCTTCATAATAAATGTATATTATTCTTATGTATGTAAATTTGATACATATTGTTTGTTCCGATTTTCAATAGCATTACAACAATTTATCAAGATGATTTTCAGATGAAATTAATTAAATGAAACTTTGATTTAGATATTACAGTACAAAGTGTTCTATTTTTACCGAATTGAAATGTCTTAAAATAACAACGTAGTAACAATGTAGTTAAGTGATGCGTAATATCACTTTAAATTAACAGATCTATAATTAATTATATATATATATTTGCAGCGTCGCAGGATCATTAAATAAATCGGTCAAATTAATTCTCATTTAATTCTGCAAACAAATTAATTAGAAATACATAACATACAACGCATGTCGAAATGTGCCATACATTTTTAAATGTGGGATTCAACTGGCAGCGGTCGAAGTATTCAATGAATGAAACGTCGAAATGACCCTCTTGCTACCTGCTGTGCAAGGTGACATTTCGGTCGAAAGGGAAAGACAGAGAGAGTAAACGAAAACTGATATATTCGTCTTGCTCTCACGACTGACAGTTTGAATCAAACAATATCGTGTAAAAACACAAAATGAGGACTGTTGCTTTGCTTGTATTTTTTACTTTATATCAAATCAATAACAATGAGGTTTTTCAATTCGGAGTAAATGTCATTCTTTATAATTGAATACCCACTTTATAATCCAATAAGAAAAATGTAACATGGAGTTATAAATGAATGAAACTTATATTTAATTTTTATTCGGAAGTAATTTGTATAATGATTTTCTAATCAAAATATTGATCTAATTTATATTTAAATATTGTTAAAATTTTTATTTTACTAATTTGTAAAACAGAAAAAAAACCATATAAATTAATGTCTTACAGATCATTACATTATACATTGTTTGTTGAATTCTTCAATTATATTTGTCATGATTGTATAAAACAATTACTACTTTTTTGTATTACTAAGTGATTCAATGTTTTTAAAATAATTGTAAAATTCCGTAGTAAAAGTCAATCAGGCTGGAATATGGATGTAACGCCAGGCATTTGTCTGGAGTTACATATTACAGCTCGATCGACTTTTTACTAGAATTCTTGAATAAATTATAAAAATAAAAAGCTTCTATCATAAATTTGTATTCTGCGTAAGAATTTTCAGACGAAATTGGCTTTATCACACAAATTTTATTATGTGAATTCATATATTCTTAAATAAATCTGAAAATCTTCATTCTTTCACGAAAACTAATTATTCTCAGACTGAGCTTGCCCGAAACAAAGCTCGTTTCCAAAAGATTTGGCGGATACGCTGGAGCTCAGGTCTCAAAGTGGGATCAACGGATTAAATTGGGATGATCCTGTAATCGTCACGTGAGGGTAAAAAATGCACGCGCCACGACTAAATGGGAAGAAAAACGCGGGAAAGGCAAGGTTTTTCGAGCGGGCTTTCCGACAATACGCGTCATCATGCAGGACAAGAGGAGATACATTCGCGTGCATAATTTATGAACAACGCGAAAGCCCGTCATTTCAGCCGCTCGGCCGCTTTCCTTTTGTGACATCGATCTGGTGGCGTCTTAATAATTCAACGCGGGAACAGCACAAGGCGCACGAACGCAGCGCGTCCGGCACCCGAATGCCCTTCTTACTTCCTATCACCCTTTTCTCTCTCCTATTCTTTTTTTTTCTTCATATATCAGTCCGACCCCTACCTTTATATTCTCACTGTTCCCGCCATTCGTTTAGATGCATACACTCGATTATACATTTTTCAACCTATATTTTATTAAGCGCGCATATTAATCGAACTCGCATGAGTCACGATAAATAGGTGGTATTACAAACGAACTTCGTTCGGGATAATAATCGTTTATAGATAACGAATTGAAGATGTTTGAACACGAGAGTCCGTATTTTTTATGAGGATAAATTAATAAAATTGTCGTATTTATAAAACATTGATACAACTTGTAATTTGCTAATCATAAAACATAATTATATATTGTGTTAAAGAACTCATGTATTTTATGATGGTAGATATTAATTTTGTGAAAGTGACAACTATAAGTATTATTTTAGTTGAAGTGCTATTATATTCAAGACTCGCAAAATAAAAAAAAATTAAAAAATGAATTAATGGAAACACTTATTGAAATTCATTTTTTTATTTCTTCAATTAAAGGGATTTTTTTTAGGAATAAAGGATTAAAAAAATTAATATTAATAAAGTAACTTTTCTGAGAATATGCATCGTTTTTTAAATCTTTATTCTAATATTCATATTCATTTTAGTTATTAAGTGCTTGATCATAAATAATTCATTACTCTTACGCGTGTAATTAGTTTTATAATTAATTGCAAGCTTTTAATTGATATTATTTTTTTAATTATGATGCTAAAGTAATTTTCAACAAAAATGGAAGAAAAAATTTATTTCTAGTTAAAATTATTTATTTTCCGCAAAATAGTATATTATTTCATAAGGGCGTAGCAAGAGTGTGCTTAGCCCATGGTATATGCGATATTTTTTGTTACAAGTGCACAGTTCTGTAATAATGTATGAAAATATATGAAGCGACAGGGTTATAATGAAAGGAGAATATATATAGTGAAGAGAAAGAGCAAAATGCAAAGGATAACAAGACGGGGGGAAGTTAAAGGGGTAGAAAGGAAAAACGGGAAGGTGGAAGAAGGAAATGGAAGATTTCCTTTTTGAAGAAAATCCATATATTCAATGTATTTTGTATATTCAGAGTAGGTTCCGTAGGTTCCTTATAAACTCCGTGTATTCAGTGAAGATTCCATGTGTTACATGCGCGTCCCGTGTGGGTTCTGTGTGTTTCATGCGTGTCCCTTGAATTCCGTGCGTGTTCCGTGAGTTCCTGTGCCTTCCGTAGAATGAATGTATACGGTATATACACGGAACACACGGGATATACGAGTGTTTCGTGTATCCCGTGTGTTCTGTGTACTCTGCGGGTTATATATTACATATAACATAATATATATTATAATTTCTGGAAATAGTTTAAGGTAGTCTCTGATTGAAATTTTTCCACCCGAATATTTTTAAATTATAATATTTTAGCCCTAGTTAATTCTAGAAGAACTTTTCTTATAGAATTGACAATTACCCTTTTAATACGTAAAAAAGCCTAGCTCTCGTGTACATATTAAAATAATATTATATTGATATACTAACGCATCCACACTGAAAATATACAGTTTATTTATTAATTCTTATGATATTTTTATCTATTGAAATATGAATCAAGACTGATTTCTAAATATTCAAATCCATTTAATTCCAAAAAATGTTAGAAAGTTTAAAAGTAAAAGATCGCTACATTTTTTTATTACCTCTGTTTTATATACAAAAATTGACGTATATACAATAATCATTAGAATTATATACATTTTGGTGCAATTACATTAATCATAAGTATATCATTCTTCCTTCATTATTGATTTTTTTATATCCCTGTTACTTTTCTTTTTTACCAATTTCATTTCCTGAACCATTAGTGTGCCAAAGCCACATCCGTTGCTTCATTGTGTTGATCCATACAATGCTTTCCGTCCAGCAGTCACACGCAAGTCCGCTCGGTCACGGTTGCGATAAATTAACACTTTTAGCTTTCGCACCAGGGGGGAATTTTCTGTTGTAATTCAACAAACATCTTGTAAGGAGGAAAGCAATTATAATTTTAAAACCATAATTCTGTAATTATGTTCTTTATACATTATTATGATATGTTTTTAATAACATATTGAAACACGCACAAAATGTTATTTATAATTTTCAATCATATTATGCAAAAAAATGATTATATTAAAAGCAATTAGTTCAAAAAATATGCAAAGGTAAAACTGAATAACATGTATATGAATATAAAATTTACATTTACTCTATTTAAGGTAAATGCACCAGTTAGCAGTATGTACCAATGATCAAAGTGTCAAAAATGAAATTGCACTTTAGACAATTAAAAAAATTGCGCTTAATATTTATTAAACATCTAATAAAAGCTTATGACATGAAAAACGATTGAGGATTGGTTTCAAATTATAATAATTTAACGTTTAATTACGAATTAAAAAATATTTTGACAGAAAAATTCCGATAACTAGCGCTTAACCTTCCGATGACTGGTGCATTTATCTTATATATTTAAACAATATGAAATAAAATACAATAAGATGTATTAAGAAAACGTGTTAAGAAATATATTTATACATAATTTTGTTCCATTTTATATCAGAACACGGTGAAAGTTCATAAATTTAAAGTGAATTTGCTGAATAATACACTAGACTCTTATTGGAGTTAAAACGACAAAAATATACGAATTGGAACTTGTTGAACGTCCGAGCAAATACAGTATGAAATATTCTTTTGATAAAATAATCGATTCGCGGTGGAAACATAGTCCATTACATTACGTCGTAATTTCGAAGTCATTACATTAAGGTCATTGCACTGTAATTTGCAGCCGGTCTCAGCGAGCTGTCTCTTAGCACACCTGGTGTTACGGGCGGTAAAATTTAATTCCCTCCTCTCTGTCACCCTTATCCCGAGTTCTGCCCGAAAACCGAGATATTCGTTCTTCAATGCATCTTTTTAGTCTGACGTCTTCATGCTAGACATACCTAATAAAATGTAAATTCGAATCCACATGCAAAACCATTTCATTAACGTCATTTTTCCCCCTTTTTTTGACTTTATTATTATAACTGTTAAATTATACGAATAAAAATAAAACGAAAGCGCGATTAAATGTAAATATTTAACTTCGACACCGAGCAGTTTGTAACGTCCGTAACATACCCGTTGTGTAATGATTTTACTAGACTCGACTGATGAAAAATAAACAAAATCTTCTTATATGTCGAATGTTTGCGTCAAGTTTTTTTTCCTCGTAGTTATTCGATATAAAGTTCGTGCAACGTTCCTCTGCATGTTTTTCTTTCTTGAATTTAAAATTACGTCACTTGAATATAGTTTAGTTAGTGTATACATTTTATTTATATATTTACTTCATCTATTGTATTTAATTTAGTTTTAATTAATCTTGTAAACTGTAATTTTATCACGTTTCAAACAAGCTAAAAAAATATTTGAAAATGAAACGATAATTTTGTACATAACGTAAATATATTTAAGTTTAATCTTACAGTTGATCTACACACTTAAACCCTTTTTTAGAAGAAGGGAGACAGTGTCATTTAACACGAGACCGTAACCGTAAAGACAAAAAAGGTGTGAGCAGGGTAAAAACAAAAGCATGTTGATGCTCGCACAGAAAATCAACTCAGAATGACCAAATCTGATACAATGAGGAAAGCTCGGTTTTGGTGAAGCCTTAAAAAAAGATAGTCGTATATTGTAGGGTGGAGAGAACGATATTTTGGTGAATCGAGGCATGAAAACTAAGAAGTGTCGTAGGCTTGAAGGTCATTCCGATGAACAGGTTCGATAAAGTAGCGGGACGAGGGGATAGTAGAAACGAGTAAGGGCTATAGGGGAAAACTGGCAGTTTTGGTAACCGAGCAAGTTACGAGCGAAGGACTAAGGAGGTCAGAGGAAAGCCTCTGTAGAGGTATTACGCCGTAGGATCGTGAAAGCGAGCGAGTGTGCCGTTACGCAGTAGGGTTGCTTGTGATCGTGGGTTGGAATATCGAAGGGAGCCCGTGGGTTGCCATGGCGGGTTGCTCGGCACCCACGGTCACCATCCACAGCTCTCTACGAAACGTGCAACTATGACGATTTGAGGGTGAACCTCATATCCGACGTATCCGTCTATACAACTACTTCGTTATCTACACTGAGAAAGCGCCTTGTCAAGATTCGGCAGATCGAAATAGTAAAACAATGTAACGTCAAATAAATTGAAGCTTCCATTAAACCTTTTTCTAACGAATTGTTTAAAACAAATAATAATGAGAAACTGATTTACAATGTGATGTGGTATTCTTAAGTGACATAATAAAATAAATCAAATGCCAAATTAGTGCTTTTACTTTTAGATTGTTTTGACGCGAATTAGGTAAATCGATGAATGACTTTTTATGTGGAATTCGATAAGTCTCAGAGAAATAATTGCTAAAAACGGTGAAATTTTTTTATAAATACTAAATATGAATACGGTATTCCATCGGGATGGTTATTCTAAAACAGGTCAAGTATTTTCGTCTAAGGAGGAAGAGCACTTTTCTTATTGCAATCTTAATATTTCTGAAATCATCGATTAAACTTGTTTTGTAAACTAGTGATCTGTTGTAAAAGTAAATATTATTTTTCAAATTAACTTGAAAATAAACAATTTCAATTTAAACTTAATATTTTAAATGTAAACATTAAAAAAGGAAACTTTTAACGAAAATGTTAAGGTTAAATAGTAACATTATAGTTATTAGCATTAAATAACATCATAAAAAACTAAGAACTATGTAATTAAATGAACATAAAACTTATATTTAACCTTAAAAATAATTTTATAAGATAATACTAAAAGGAACTTAAGTTCTTTTTAACTTGTGTAATGGTATTGTACATAGAAATAGTCGATATTTTACAGCGTTAATGTATTTATTCTTACAAATCGCTGTGCGATGTAAAGAAGTCTTGGATAACGATGTCAACGGGCGTTCGTCCATGAGCATTGAACTTTGGGATAGTGCGTGACGTCAGTAGACGAGAAAATCGATAGACGTAACAACGACGAACTTACAACCGATGGGACGTTCTTATTGAAATGTACCGCCTGAGTTAAATATTTACTCTTCGTTGTCTTCACTGTGAAAGTTGATCGTTATTTTTCAGACCATTTAAAAAGGCTTTGCAAATTTGTTGTTTCTGTTGTATCTCTTCGTAAAATTTTACTATAATTATTTTAGAATGTAAATTTAAACAGTGATTTTTGCAGGCAAAACACGAATGGCCTATTTTACTTCGTAAATTTATTTTCTTCGTCAAGAACTATGTACATTTATCTAAAAAAAATGAGAAATGAAAATGTAAGTATCATTTACCGAGGTCAGAAAAATGTTATAAAAAATTGAATTTTTTTCTAATTTAATCACAACGGGCAACTTTTTTTCTGTTGAAAAAAAGTGTCCCATTTCTTAAAGCCGAGGAAATGACAATTTTTCGTTTTATTTGTTACAATTTCATAATTATCGATTCAATTAGAAGAACGTGAAAAGTTCAGGAGCTCGTTATCGCTTCGAAACAATAAACGATAAAATTTCGAAACTTATTGAGTATGAAAAAAAAATTAGAGAGATGATAAAAAAAGAGGGTGAACTATATACTGTAACAACACGAAGGATTGTGAAATATGTCAAGGTGTCTGTCTTACTATTGCGCAACGAAATCTGCTTGTTATTCTATACGCATAATGAAAAAGTGATAACAACAGCCAACAAGTTCGTCGCAGTTTGTCATCAAATATGTTTTATAATTATTTAAATCCATAATAATTCATTCTCGTTCGGAAAAACATCGTTTGTGTACTCGACTCGCCAGTTATTCTCCACTGAGTGTTAAATAGGTCAACTTAACGAAACTTGTTCCTCAAAAGTTCGAGTAACAAGCAATTACGGGGATGCACGGAAAATAAGCAATTATAAATATATAGACTGCTTACTTCATGTTACTTTTATCGTCTTCGCGTTTTCTTTTCGCACGACTCCTTGAAAACGATAAATTATTCACGATTTGCTCAGTTTCTCGAAGAGCACGTTTATTATTTCTTTATTTTTTATCCTTCTCTCTCGCACTTTCTGTCTCACCTCTTTCCCTCTCTTTCACCCTCGTTCATTCTCTTTTTTCCTTCAGTCATTCAATTGAAATACTACTATCGATTTTGTTGCTATACCATGGCAAAGAAAACACGTAATAATGATAATAATAATAAATTGATTCCGTACAAAATTATCAAGCGTGACTTCTAAATTAAACGAGTTCAAAGATCTCTCTACACGTTCCTTCAACCAATTATTTTGTTTATCTATATTATTATATATCAAAAAATCATAATTCACTCAATAAAACTTTTTTCCTGCATATACTTACTATATAAGATTCCAAACTTTATTACTTATTTCTTATAACGTCATCATACGATGAAGTAATTCAAATATTTACAGACAAATAATGTACTTACACTAAAAAGCGCTAGTTTATATTCTTTCTTGTTCCAATGCTATTATTTTTTTGCTACAATTTTATTCACATCTTATGGTTAAAAATCTAAAATTAAGAAAAATGAAGTAATATAATTAGCATACGTCAGCAAATCTGCTTTTTACTAGTTGGTTGGAAACGTAACGCAATAACATCTGCAACTCTCTGCCACAGTCGTCAGATCCTAATTTTCTTCCAGACTTTCGTGCGTCCGGTAATCGTTTCCGTTCGATACTCAAATCCACCGTTATCGGAACCCACGCGAACCAGAAGGGAATAAAAGGATCCGTCGTTGACGAGAGAACTGGTAGCAATTTCCGCTTGCTTTGTGGATATTTCGAAATCGCAAAAGTCAAAAACAGCGACGACATGTCACAGAGAGAAATATGGAAGATCTTAGAATGAATTAGGATAGTTTTGTCGTGTTTATAAATCCGTTAAACAATAATGAATTGATAAAAATTCGGCGATAAATATGCTGTTAAAAATAAAATCAAATTAAAAGAAAGCTGTCTTGAACATTTATTAAACTTTAAATATAATCCGTCATTACTTTTGAAAATTCTTTTAATGTACTAATTAGTTTTAGTAAAAGTAAGATTAGAAAAAAACATAATAGTATTTATATATCTCAATATTACTATATATTTATACATTTTCAATTATAAACTCTATTATAATTAAAAGTGGTTCAATAAATTAAAATTATATTATATGTCAAACTAAAAAGAATATATATTATAAATGAAGATATACAGTTACAAGATAAACTTATTATAAAATTATATTATAAATAGCATTAAAAATATATTCTGCATATTATTAAATTAGATATAAAAATAAATGAAAATAAGTCAAGTTAACTGTAAGTAGTAAAAAACAACATTCAATACAATGTAGTTAAAGTAATTATTAAAAGAATAAGACAAAATTGTGCAGAATTAAAGTTTCTCTTCTTTTGCCGTGAATACAAAACAAACCGGTTGATTAAAGTCTCTTGCAAAGGTACTATACGGTCGATATACACATAAGTGTCGGCGAGTGTTGCTTTTTCATTTCTTTTTTCTTTTCTTTCTATTTTTTTTCTTTTCAGTTCGTTGTGAAATATGTAACCCCACTAATACTTTGTAGCAGACTTTTTGCTATAGTATGTTCTGGCGCGCTAAATATTGATCTTGAATAATTTTTTTTATTATTGTCTATATTAGACTTAGAACAATTATAAGCAGCGTTGGTTTTCATTAAGGAAACATTAATTGTAGTGGCAGTGACAGTAAACAGCAGGTTACAATTGCGTGAATATTAAAATGACGAGAAAAGTGCGTAGCGTAATTGACGCTTTTCAAACTTTATACAATGAAGAAGAATATTTTAAGCCAATATTTGCAAGATAGAAAAATAATGACGACGATTCCAAAAACGTAATTACTGAAGAAATGATAATTGTATTTTACGGCATAAGGAATTGAAAATTACCTGTACATTGAAACAAATAGAAACTCCGTTTGTCGTGGTAATGATAATGTTCTTTTATTTGAATCAATATTTCTTATGTATTAGTTGTGCAAACTTGCATCATACTTATTACTTACAATGCTAACTTTAGAAAAGAAAACGTTGGGTACTTCCCACTTGATGTGTATATAGTTCTAGTTTTTAGTGAAAAAATAGATTGACTTTCGTAATTGTATTTGGTTACTAACACACATTTAGTCTGCACTTGCAGCAAAAAGTATTATGATATAAATCCTTATGACCACTTCTACCATTTTTTACAGTCAATATTTTTTAATTTTTCTAGATAAAGGTTTCAGTTCGGTTTTCTCAACTCTAATATGTAGAACTTTATATGCCTCTCTTTATCTAAGAAGAAACAGTTCAAGTTCTTTCGTCTGCAAAAAAATGAATTTTCTTCTTTAAAGACAATTCACCTTCCATCATTTATCTTATATTCTCAGTCTTATCGAAAAAAGGAAAATGAGAAGTACATTTGCTTTTTAAAAATGTATATTGCTGGGATAAACCGTACATTTCCTCCCGAAGGCTGCAATTCCCCAACATAAGTATACTCATTCTTTTGTACATTTCTTCTCTCTTTTGTTTATCGTTAATTTTCAGGTTAAATGAAGCCGGAAATTCCGCGTGTCTAAAAAAAAACTTCAATTTCCCATCCCTGTTACATTCTGATTATTATAATCATCCGAAGCCAAATAAGTTATAATTCAAAGATTACGACGAGTAAAAACCCCCGTAACATTATCAAATTCTAGTAAGCCGTATAACAGTAGTATTGACCTACAACAACGTAACTTACTGAACAGATAAGTGTCAAAAACGTCACGAATGAATAATTACTCATAAAAAGTTGCGCACGGTAACGCCAATAACTACGCGCGCGACGACGCAACATATAACTTCTTGTTCTAATGGTCCATATAAGTCACTTTGGCCTGCGCGGTAGCGCGCATTAAAGGAACTCATAAACACTGATATTTATTTCGTAACATCCACCGGAACAACTGGCGTCAAACACCACAATCCAATCGATCAGCCCCGAGGGGAAGAAAGGAGGCACCCTAGTAATGACTACGCAAACTTGAAGCGCAAAAGTGTGCCTCGGATATCAAGGCTGCAGGCAGAGAGAAAAGAACGAAGATACATAAAACCCAAGAACGCTTCCCCATTAGACGACCCAGTTCCCCATGGAATATACCGACTCGATTCTTGCACCCCTTACTGAAATGTTACGCATACACATATATTTATGTACATACATATATATGCACATACACACACGTAACAACAGCAGCCCCCTTTTGCAGCCTCCGCGTCACGCATAATTCTTTTCTCCTACATTTTGAGCTCAGACTATACGCTGCATCGAAATAATATATATTGAAATTTAGATTTTGATATTTAATAATACAGTACACATTGTATAAAATATGTTATTAAAATTACGCATTTTTCATTATTTGAATAAAAAGACACGTTATTTTTACTAATCTAACTTTAATCATCATTTCATGAAATTATTTTTCTTCTAAAATTATGATTTTATTATTTGTTTGTATATTCTATGGCTGACCGGTAAAACGAAGGTAAGAGACAAAATGAAAACAGTGGTTTATCTAATTAAATAATGATTTTTTAATGTATCGAATTCATTTTTTCGTTACACGAGGACAGAAATAGCAGTTTCTCTCCTTAGGGAGTTCTAAAGAACCTGCAATTCCTATCCCTTGTGAGAAAGGGGATGCGATTACAAATCTCGCCTTCGGCTCGGCTTATAAACTTCGCCCGAAATAGTACATTTCATCTTATATCTTCACAGGTACAAAATATACTACTTCATTTTATTTTATAAAGAAAAAGATACTTTTCAAAATTGTTTTCTTATCTTAAAAAAAATATTTGATGTAATTATAATAGAATCAAAATTATTTTAGAAGGTCTTATAAACTGTATGCTTAATTAAAAGTTGATCATGTTTAATCGGGCATTTCTTCTTCGTCTTATTCTTTTCTTTCTCAATAATGGGACGTTGAAATGGGATTAAAAATAAAGACAGAAACTGATTGATGGTGAGCTAACAGTTTTTTCAAATTCTTTCATGCGGGATGCATAAACAAATAAATCCCACAGCCATCTTTTTTTATAATTTCTGCTGATATTATCTTTTACGAGACTGTACACTAATTGAAACATGAGTTTATCAGTATAACAATATTTGACAAAAATTAATAAAATATCAATTATATCGTTTATCTGGAAAAAATCGGTATATATCTCATATATAAACCATATGGGCAACAAATATCTAATTAGGGTAGTGTGTTAATTGAGATATTTACTGCTCCTAACATTTGTCTTATCCATATGAACATACCACTTAAGTAACAAAAAGTCCTGACAACCATAGATATGTATATTTTAAGATAAAATGATACACTCTAAGTACAGGTTAAAGATCGACACACGTGACATAAGACATACTCATTAAGATTGGCTTGGAATCTTTTAAAAACTCGGCGAGAAATTTGTTCTTTGGGTGAAAATGTCCGGGAAGGTTTGATTGACCGAGTGTGATACGCAGTAAGGATATGCGGGCCGGAGGAGGAATGAAGAAGAAGACGAAGAAGCAAGGCGAGGGAAACAAGGTCGAAGCTCGGAGGAGGGTGCGTGGGTTTCTCTCTTGTGAAGGGAGAAGGGGACGAGAGGACGACGGAAGGCGGAAGGGGGGGGGCGGTTGCGTAGATCGAGGAGGGGACATTTGTAGAGGATAAGAGGGACTCGGAAAAGGGTGGTAGAGGGCTCGCTAGCGGGGGTTGCCGGGTGGGTTGGAATGGCAACCGTAAGGGGGAGAAAACTAGAGGGTGCGTGTAGGCCTGGGGAATCAGTCGCGGACGAGCTGCGTTGGGGCTTTTATCTATAGCTTTCTCTCCTTGCGGAGTAGTACGCTCACGTCACTCCACACAACTCCGTGCAACGTAACGCGATGATTTACCGTTGCTTGTGCTTCTAGTCAAAAACTTCATAATAATAAGTAAATGATAAAAAAGCTCGTCCCCCACTACGACTTGAAATATATCAAAAAAATCAGTTAAAATAATTGTGACTTTTTATCAAAGTATATGCAATCAGTTTTAATTCAATAAGAGTTTTGTGCTTTTATCGTTGGGACAAAAAAAAGTGTGACGCGCGTGCCAGTTATTTTTTTTTTTCTCTAAAAAAGTTGTTTCGATACAATTTTTCGTTTTGTTTTGTTTAGTGTGCCTAGATTACTTCGTTGACAAAGCCAGATATTACCAATGGTTCATATCCTGGAAGTGATACCGTCGCGTCGGAACGACTTTCCAATGGTGAGTTTGCCACGCGCACACCGGCGTCTTTATTTTTAGCCGCCTACACCGCCTTTTCTGCAATCGTTTACCGAACCCCACTGGTTTTTTTATTTTTAAACTTCGACTTGTTTTCGATATTCATTTTGAAGAAAGTCGATGCTCAAGTCAAGTCTTGTTTCAAACTGCAAAATCATCGCAAAGTTCAAAACTTTGTAAGTGTCGTGATTGCTAGAGCTCAAAACACTTGTGCGCGGCATTTTCGGCGAGTGAGTTCAACGCTGCTTGTGAATTAATCAGACGTAGAAATGTCGGGACTTTTTTTGCCACTACACAAGGGCTGTTTTAATTTTCTCCATATTTTTCACCCTCGAAACCAGGTCCTCTTTCGTCGTCGAGCTTTTAATGCGCGGAAATACGCGCAATAAGTACATCCGGACTGGCGTTTCGCGAATGTGACTCGAATGTGAGACTTGTTGCATTTTTCATGCAAAGTAGAGCCGACAAACTGCGTGACTATCTCGCAAAATGAAAGTCTAAGTTTTAAGCTGAATATATTCTGGTGAAGTTGCCAATTAATTGTTGACGAAAATTGAAACGCTGATCATCACTGGTTATCAATTTTCCACGCTTGGTTCGTTTTATCTGGCGTTTGCTGATTAGTGTTTAAGCGGTGGAGGGGGATTGGAGGAAAATGGGCAAATAATTGAAAATTTTGAAAACACTGAATAACACCGACGATAAAATGTGAACTGATATTGAAAATCAATATTGGCTGTACGATGAAGAATATAAACATTTTTCCGCAACTACATTAACGTCCGGGCGTTATTCAAACAACGCTTTTTTTGCAATAGAGTAACTCGCGTTTCGTTATTAAATCGCTATTAGTGATTCAAACAAGTGATAGTGTATTTACAACTATAAAATTTATATCACAATTTTCCCTACACTTATTAAAATAATTTTTTAAACTGATTGAAAATGCAGCAAAATTACAATGTAAAATGTATATTAATGGAATGAATCCCATATTTAGTTAAATAGAAAAAGTTAGTTTGTGCAAATTATTACTTAATCTTAGTTAATTAATTAACTAAAATTTTATCGGAGTTCATATTTTACTTATATAAAGGAATCTCATTTAGGATAAATATTATTTAAACTGCTATTTTTGGAGTAAATCTTATTTACAGAAATCTTTTTGAAGTGAATCCGTATTAAATCGAATGAATATTTTGTTAACCGGAAAATAAAATTTAATAACTTGAACTCAACATATCTCTGTAAAGCAGAAAATTTATCACCGAGGCATTGCAGATTTACTCTATATCTTTCTTTATTGTTCAAATACTCAGCGATGTAATATTTGTTACCTCTTATTTTTGAAAAAAATGCCTGCCGAGTAAAAATATGATAAAAATATCTGCCGACTACTATTCTACGAAACACAATGAACCAATGATCGGAAATGTCAAAAATAAAACTGCGTTTTAAAAAATATTAAATTATAAAATTAAAAAAATGCGTTTAATATTCACTACATGTTTAATAAAAACTTATGAAATGAAAAACAATTTACCGTTTTCGAATTATAATAATTTAACATATAATTACTAATCGAACAAATATTTCGACAGAAATATTTATTATTTCCGATAAATGAAGCTTAACCTTCCGATAACTGGTGCATTTACCTTAATATCTCAGTTGTTTCACACGTTCTCTTAATTCAGTGATATTTTTTTGTACCTCGACAGTATCGTTGATACAATAAAATCGATGCAAGGCGGTCTATTAATAAAAGCCCTACCTAATTGAATTAATAGTTATAATGAACGTAAAGGGTGGCTTTTTGCGATGTTACAAAATTTTGCAATATTTGTAGGCAGGGTCAAAGGGGACGACTTTGGAGAAAGGCACGTTGATTTGAATTGATATATAATCAAATTCGATCAAAAGTAGGACACGTGGATCCATCGGCGCGACTGCGTTGTGAAACTCATTCATGCGCGGCACACTCCACGTGCCTATTTCTATCGTGACTGGCGTGCTTATGCGTGCACGCGGCGTGTTCTCGTGCTCGCATATGCCTGACACATGCACACGAATATATACAGACATTCAGAAATGTATATATACATGCATGAATCACACATAGACAGATATAAACTAAATACACACAATCTTTCCTCGCTACGCTTACGAATATCGACCCCGCGCTCGTGCCCCGTCGGAGGAAACGCAGCTGTTCAATTGCATGTACGAGTGCCGTTCCATTACTCAGCAGTTTGCGGCCGACTTTCATACTATGGACTGACGAATCATCACCTCGCCATCAGTTTACTCTTTCGCGTGATTTATCGAGCACCTTCTTCCCGTCTCACAAGAATCCCAATGCTCACCCCCGAAAAAGCCATTATCACACTCAACATACCAACGCTGTGCACAATTTTTCTACCCAACAAAATGGGTGAAATTGAAATCGATTATGGGATCATCAATTATTTTACTGTTAATTTATCATCCAACATTTAATAATAATCATTTAATTTGCTTCTTTTGTTATGAAAAATATAACTAAGGTAAAAAATGATATTTTAATTAAATAATTCTTAATTAAAATATGATTAAAATAATTAAAGAAATATTTATAGCTCTTTTATAATGATATCAAATCAGTTGATATTATTGGGTTAATTAACTTCTTATTCAGGTCAAAACATTTTTTAACAATTGTTTTAAGTAAACTTTTATTTAATTGAAAAATTTATTGTTACTCTGGGTAATATATATATAAACTGTGTTTATTCTTAATGAAATGAAAATGTAGTAAAAAAATGTATTATATCATATAATTCAATTATAATATTTTTTTGTTAAGTTTATTAACAAACTTTATTCAAATAAATTAACACCAATGAGCTATCAATCAAGTTCGTCAAATTATAAAATTTCAAGATAATTTAACAGTTGAATTAACTGAAAAATATTGAATAATTTTCTTTATCGAAGTTCGATAACATTTTCTTTCAATATGTCTACTCGCTCGTTTTCTTTCTAATAAAAGAATGAAAAATCGCACATGCGAACGGTCAAGGATAACACTTTTTTATTTACCCTTTTTTTCATCTTTTTTTTCTTTTCTATATCTTTTTTTGCCTTCTGCTTTTTTTTTACTTTCATTGCGTTACAATTCTGATTTAAAAATCTTTTGAGAGAAAAAAAACCACTTGCTTGATATAGTCTTAAATTGCTTTATAGTATAACATTACGTCTGCTCTAGTTACAGAGGGTTATTAAATATAAAATATTTTAACCGTAGCTTACAAATGGCCTTGCGTGAAACGCGCTTTTAGCTTTTCACTCGTGTTGACCATTAGGAGGATTATGCATGACAAGACAAAACGAAACGCAAAAAAAGAGAAATACAGTGTAAATTCGAGGCTAAGGTTTATGACAAAATTTATTAGTAACATGGTGGCTGTTTAGATTTCTGTTTCTGAAGCACATTTCTATTGAAGAAACAGTGAAAATATTTGTTGGAAATTAACTCCAATTTACTACAAGATAATCATGAATAAGTTGTATAAGGGCAGGGGTTTAACCTAAAAATTTATAATCGAGTACTTTTTAGCAGAGCTAAATTTTTGTTCATTTATTTTGATCGTACTGTTTGTATTTTTATAAATAATTATAATTTAGTAAATTAACGTTGATTTATAATTACTTATATTAAATCCAAGAAAAAGAATAGTAAAACAAAATGTTTTTCATGTTTGACATTTTTATTTGAAACTCATAATAATTATTGATGTAAATTAATTTCAAGTTGAATAAACAAATATAATTACAAAAACTAAATATTTTCGGAGTAAATTAAAATGTATGTATGCCAAGGCATGATTCATGATTCACATTCTGGGGTAAAGCCACGGTAAACAGAAGGATATGAGCAAGTTGACGGATGTAATTTCAATAATATTGAGTGGTAATTACTGTATGCAACCAAGCCTGTAAATTTGCAAATTTTCCACGGTATGCATTAAACTGCATTAGAGGGGTACATCATAATACCTCTTACACAGTAACACGAAAAATATATTATATATATTTCACAAAATTAAAAATATATATATTTCAAAGAAAAGCAATGAAAATTGTGTGTAAAAAATCAAACTCAATGCATTTTCTTTCCTCCTTCATCATATTTTGACAACATGAGTCAGAGTGACACAAAAATCACTAAGCTCAACTGAATAGTCGATTTCACACAGGACACACAACGTGATGAAGTAATACGGATAAAGCGAATAGAAATAGTAAAAGGCAAAATTATTCGAAATATCATATTTTAAAATAAAGGCTTGAAAAAGAGAAATGATTCTGTCAAAAGAACGTAACGCTATGATGTAAAAATGTTCGTTCAGTCAAACAAATGTTGCAAGCGATATATATGAAGCAAAAACCAAATGTCATTGCAATTTCAAGTTTGACTGTGATTGTGATAAATTTTGGAATTGCAGTGTAGTTTACATAAGGAATGTGTATTTCAATATCAAGGATATTTAATTTCAATATTGTATTATTTATTTAAAAACTTAATAATAATAAAATTATAATTCTGCTTTCCCCAAGAGAAAAAAATATATTTCCAAGTATTTGTTAATATGTCCACGTATATTTTTCGCAAAAAAGTTATAAAATATATTTAATATAATTTTATATAAAATATATTTAAACTACAAAAAGTTATATATTTTGATATAAATTTTTATATATTTTTTCCATGCGGGTTTAAAATATCTTTATATCATATGTAAATTATAGTTTTAAGAAAATTATTTCATTTCTAATACAATTTAGTACTACTAAATTACGTTATGATTATGTAACGTAAAAACGAAGTTATGTTTTTACATTTTTATTAGACATATTATCACATACATCAAATAATTACAATTAAAAATAAACTGATTCCTCCCTTATTGAAATTATTGCTTTTGAAAAAACATAAATGTAAAATTTATAAAGCTTTAACAAAAAATATGATACACTTTTTTACAATATTAATTGCATTTAAATATCAAATTATAATGTAAAAAGTAAATATATATACCATTTGCAACTTAATTTGTATACACCGAAAATCACGCTCATCAGTTCTGTTAAATTGCATTAATATTTAAATACTTTTTCTGAATTCATTATTCAGTTGCGATGTTTCAATTAGAAATTCATATCAGAACACATCTGTAAACAATATCGTTGTATTTTCTTCGGCATAATTAACGTTTGTGAAACAAAAAGCACGAATGGCAAAATAATTTTTATCGACAAAAATCATCGCAGATACAATCTTCCAATTTGAAAAGAATTATTAAACAGCCAAAGGGATACATTTTTCGTTGACGAGAAGCATAGAGAAAATGACTTTGCGCATGCATGTCAAGGCACACTTCTCGTTATCCCCCTCAGTCCCCTCGTTCGTGTGGAACATGAATCTCGCTCGAAGCTTTCTATAGCTTCTATTTAAGGGGACTCGAGGGGTCAGTATTCAAGGGGGAAAATTTCACATATTTCGTTCAACTTAGTGAAAAGCGTACAAAAGCAGTAAAATAAAACATAATTACATTATCAGACGGGCGCTTTTTCATTTTCGTCGGGTTTAATTAGAATTGATTAGTTTGGACTTTTCTATCAACACAAATCCAATACTGCGGGCTTATCTGATAGCGCCAGGACGCTGTTATTTTTCACGAGCAAGTTTTTCTATAATCTTAACTCTGCACTTAAGCGTAATTGAAATAAACTGTGCTACGTATCTTGGCGACGGAAGACGATAAGTTCTTATCAGCTGATACCAACGAAAGGCATAAGAAAATTTAGTTCGACTTTTCGGATAATGAAATTTGTTTCGAATTGTGAGATTTGTTCGATATATTTATTCTAAAATCAACCGCAATAAACGTCGTAAAAACATTGAAATGACATATTAAGTTTTTAATGTAAATACACTTTTAACTTAAATAAATTGTTTTTTTAACAATAAATATAAACTTATAAAAAATTATATATATTTTACAACAAATATAATATATTATAAATAATTCTCAGTGATTAAAATTTGTCGGTAATACGAGGTAATTTTTGATTAATCACAAAATATTTTGCCGCGCTCGCGACTTTAATGAACGGCTAATCAAGTTCTAGAAAGAATGTAAGCAAGTATTAAGTAGCACGTTCTGAAAATAAAATAAAGAAAATATAGAAGCTCATTTTAAAATGAACTTTTTTTTAATAAAGAAAACTAAGTCGAAATACTAAATAAAATAACGAAATACATTTCGTTATGTCTTGTTCCTTTCGATCACATTGATGTTTATCGTATAATATAATTAAGAGTGACAGTTTTTACCCCAGTCGAGGGAAAATATGTCAAACAAAATGTGTGTCGTTATATCAGCTGTTCTTGGAGTATCCATATGGCTAATACTTTCGCCAGACCCCCTCATTTGGTAGACACATTATTACTGATTTATACCAGGGCTTACAATATGAATTTTGTTTTTACATTCATATATATTCTTTTTTGTGTTCAGAGAAAGTAGTTATTGCCAGTCCATCTGGCTATTCAATTTAATATTGTAATGAAATTAATCGATTCTTAAAAGATGAGCATTTCCTAATAACAGAGAAAGACACGAATTTGTCAGTTGTGACATATAAAATTTTAGAACTATACATTCAAAGAGTTAGCACTTATGGCTATATTACTTATTTACTGTCGCCATATGAAGTTCTGACCTAATTATCCTAATTCGCATAGCTAATCAAATTATCAGTTCTTCATCATGGAACGGAAATATCACTTTCATGTAATTAACAAGATGTTATTAGGGCCTTAATATGGATATGGTTTTAATAACAGTCTTATCAATGCATAACGTTTTTTATAAACATACAACCTATACGAATATTATATTATAATGTTATCCTTTCAATGAACATTGCGCATTCCTCCTTCCTTACAGACGAAAATGTATCCGAATATATGTACAGAATAAATAATATATATTTTTTATTTATCCTTAATATATGTCTTTATTTTTATATCCATTATATATAAAAATGACAAGAAGTTTAATATCCAGGCATAAAACCCATTAATCGTATCAAAATTATCGAACAGTCAACCTTCCAATTTACAATTTTACCGTAGATGTAATGCAAATGAGCAACATATGTTATAAATTAATCCGCACAATTAACCTTTCGAGAAATGTATAACAAATATTCTTGGCGCTGCGTTAAACAAAATGTTATTCGATGGATTTGATGGGCAAAAAGAATCGAGAGCACTGTTTGTGTTGAGATGGCCGGTGTTTGTATCGAACACGTGACGTGCTCTCACAAGCCGGGTGGCCTGTTGTTGATGCAGAGCCGTGCGTCAATTAATGCAGCAGCGCATATGAATGTGCCAACGCATAACGGAACGGTAATGCGGCTTGCCTCACGGCCCTCACGACCACATAGGCTCAGATCGCTCCATCTATTCCAAATCCTCCAGCGTCTCTATCTCTCGCTTTCTCTCTGCGTGTTTGCTTCTATCTTTGTCTCTCACACTACACCGATCTTATCTTGCTCGCCTGGTTGTGCAACACAATTCCGCCCCCTATACGTATATTCATCTTGGACAGAAGATTCGTCAAATGTATGTTTGTATTCCGAATTGTATACTTATCCGATTAACAATGCATACGCACCGCGAGAGAGATTAATTCGGTTGAATTCGCGAGAAGCTTTGTATCTAAGGTATCTCATTTTCGGGCATTAACCGCGCATACGCGCATTAACAACGCCCCGTCATTTTTGACACAAATGTTAATACCGCCGAGCGGCATTGGCTGCACGCGTAATCGCCCCGTAGCTTCTCTTTCTCTGTCTCTCTCTCTCTCGCGCGCTCTCGATCTCTCGTTATGTTTATGCTTTTACCGCTCTTCAGTGTTAGTTTATGGATTGTTATTTCACGATTTAAATAAATTGATTTCCACCGGAAACAACGCGAGAGAAACTAACAAGTCTACCTGACTTCAGCGCTTCGGAGAGTTTAGTTGTTTTCAACGTTTAGTTTGTTTTTAAAAATTATACGATGAGAAGAGTCGGATGAAAATTTGTATGCCAAAATGAACTGGTTTTCTGATGATTTTAAGGGATTTTAACTGCACAATTCTGCAATCATAAATCATGATTAATGTTGATGATGTTTTATTTCATTCGTAATTATTGGAGATTTTATTTTTAAAGTATAATTCACTTTATGGTAGAATTAGTTTACATTTTTCATGATTTTTCTCCAGAACGTGGATAATCTAACAATATTAGTCACGTAAATAAGTGATACAATAAATATTACGAGTATGGCTTTAAGTTTTAAAACTGAACAAGAAAACAGAGAAATGCAATCAGTAATTTTTTATGAAATATAAAGTATGCATTTTTTACTGTATTTCAAAAACTATATATGGCAAATAATTTTATTGATATTAAACTATTAATTTTATACATTTAAGAAGAGGCTATATATTCGTACTATAAATCATATTATGAGTATTAATTGTTTTATACATTCAGTTAACTGATTTTCAAATAATATTAATGTCTTCTTTAAATAATCGTTTCAATTCCACGAGCATGCGGAAATGGATGTACTAATTTGGCGTTCACATATAATTGAAATCGAGGATGAAGGAAGGATATTGGTTTGGGTGTTGGTGAAGGAACATGTTGATAACGCGATAAGGTTATTGAAACACGACGGAAATTCTTAATTAATATAATGTTTGAATATTACATTTAAATACAAAACTAATAAAAATAAAGAAACGCTGTTTCAAATGCAGATAAACTCTACCTGAGTATTGATCTGTAAAGTATTATTTATATATTATTCACTTTTTTATATAAACTGAAAAAGAAGTAAACTGAACAAATGGTTCAAAGTGAGTTATAGGGATCTAATATTATAAATGCACATATGCTTTGTCTCGAATCAATTATTCACTCTAAAAGAAAACTCCAAGTTTATTATAAAATAGTATAATTTAAGAATTTATTTATATTGCATCAAACAACATGTTGCATATTGAAAATATAGTAGACACAATTATTTATTAATTTAACATTCATTTTACAGCTCTTTTGAATTTTCCCATTGACAATTAAAATTAATTAAAAATGTACAATATCAAAGTAGTAAAAAAGTAATTATATGACAAAGAAAAAAGCAATCATTTTTGTTACTGCAATAATTGTAAAGATATTAAATCAAAATTCCAACTTTGTACAATTCACAGAACTAATTCTCTTTTAAATGTAATAATTATAATTAAAATGTCAATACTTATCAACTGTGTGTCCCTTGAAATAATAGCCATAAAGTACATGTGAGCATAAAACGACGATGAAACGTAATATTCATAAAAAAAAAATTCTTTTCTTCATGTTATTTCATCGCACAAAAATTCTATTGAATAATGTATGCAAGTCATGCATATAACCTGAAAAATTGAAATTGTAAATGGAGTTTCGTTTATAATTGATTTTCTGCTTACAAATATTTCGATTACTATGAAAAGCAATATATTACTGTTAAAAAATACATGATCACAATATTTGCAAACGAGTGGACAACAAAATTCAATTAAAAAATCGTCTATTTAGACAAATTATTTTTATTTTCTTAATAAAATAAGATTATCTGTATTATATTTATTTATAAAAATGTAATGCATCAACAAAACCAATAAACTTAATTCATATTATCAAGTTTTAAGAATAATTGTTTACGGTATCAATAAACATTGCAATAAATTCGATTTCATTGCTGCTTTTTGGATTTTCGATACATGTAATACTGGAAATTGGCTTTTAGCATAATTGCATTTTATTTTTCTCTTTATTTAACAAATAATACATTGATACTTAAAATAGTCGTACATAAAATATTAATGTTATCACAAAAATAATTTAAGATCAATATTCAATAATACGTGCTTATTGTATAGACTAATAACTTTAAAAAGGATGTAAATTTTTCATGTAACAGAGACTGCTAAAAGAACACCTAACAGCATAATATCCGGAAAATATCGAATAAAAGAGTCCGCGCGCAACTAAACGTAAAAACCAAGGGAATGAAAAAAAAAAATATTCGCATTATTCATCGTGAAAAAATGTTCCGAATAAGCGGTATATTACACGACTCTGTGCCTTCAGTCGAACAAACTTGTGGAAGAGGGACAATATACATGCAACGGATGGTGAATTTTATTGAACTTTGCAGGAGCGCGCGATTGTGTGGACGAGCAATCGTCTCTGTTTCAGTGTTGTGGATAAAGCTGGCAATGTAGTCGCACGAGCGCATTCAAAAGAGTGCATAATTAAATGTATCGAACGTGGCAGAATGAGAAGGTGGTGAGGGGTAGTTTTCTCTCTTTCACGCTCACGCTCTTTTTTGCCCTCTTTAATTATGCGCACATTTATAACAAATCAGCGACTCGGGGAATTCACAAGTGACTTATGTTTATGTAATTGAAATTTCGAGTACATAATCAACGAGATTATGAATTTACAGGGCGCGCTCCAAAACTTCACTTGAATCCACTTAAATGCACTCAATTTAATTGCGGATGTTCGGTGGAACGCACATCCAAAATTTTGCGCTACAAATGTATACTGTTACAAAACTCCTACAAAATGCTACATAAAAACCACACTCCAAGTACCGAGTATGACTATTAATTATTATTTTAATACGCAAAAGTTAAATAACCATATGCGCCATTTGACTATATGCTATATGTTTTTTTTATTTTTTTCTTCTCTTTCATTCTTTCACTTGATACGGAAATGTGAACATTTACAATTAAATAAAAAAAAACGAAATTAGTGTAATGGAATCTTTAAATTAGATTGATGTAAATAAAAAATGCGAATTACATTGCGTATTTTGAATTGCATGTTGCATATTTGCTTCTTTAAAGTAAATTTACTTTACACATTATTATATATATCATTATCATATTCACAAAATTGTTTAGCTGTAAAAGTATAAAGTATAAAGCATAAATCAAATTTAATATATGTATAGGTTTATGTAGGTGAACCTTTAAGACTATCCTTTTTTTTCTTCTAAACTTATTTTAGAAGTTCAATAGTGACAGTTGCATCACGCTCGCAGATTGAGCGTCAAAAAAGTATATAGAATATATAACAATTTTAATTTGTGTTAGTAACATAATTGTGTGCACAGAAAAACAAAATTTTACTTCATATTTCATTTTTACAGCTACAGCATTCTTCAAAATAAAAAAATAAGGTCATTATATGCATTACCTCCCTTAAAGAGAATCGAATAATAGATTATATAAAATTAAACTATTTTGCAATGTTGTTGCGTTAAGAATGTTTTCAGTTCAGTGCATTTCACGTTTAATTGAAATTATGAGTCCATTATCATCTCACATTATCGAAATAATTGCAATAATTAAATGAGTCAAGTAGATTATTAGGGTAACTGCAATTTTATTCATTTGATTGATTTTCTATTTGTATGATTAAATAATTGTATACTTAACAATTTTTAAACAAAGTGCACCGAAAAGAATAAAATAATCCAGTATCAAAAACATTGATTTTTATATTTTATTTGATTCAAGTAAAATATACTTGGTTCAAGTGAGATATACTTATTAAATCAAGTATATTATAGTGTTTCCTATTCTACTTTTTAGTGTACATTTGATTAAAAGAATTAAAGAATGTTGAATAATAATAATAATAATAATAATAATAATAATAATAATAATAATAATCGAAAGACTGAAAATTGTTGTTCATCAAACTGATTTCAGCTTGCTTGATGTTTTAACATGTCAGGCATTCGAGTGAAGTGCCAATGCATGGAATCAAACTTGCTTCAACAATCGTTATTTAAACCAAAGAAAGTTGCGACAAACATTAAACGTCGCGCATTATTCGCTCCCATGTCTCGCGAAGTGCCGACAGGCGCCACGGTTTCTCGGCACAAACACTAGAAAATCCTGGTGATTCGATTACCGCATCGGCCACGGATTTACGAGGACCTTTGGCGCCGTTCTACGTTGCTATTGCTCACGACGAAAAATTTCCGATCACTCGGTTGAACGATAAAACCTTTCCAGTCCATGACTTTGAATGAAATTGATTTGTAAATTCATTCTGACTCATTGTTTATATTTTTCTTTTCTTTCTTCACATTGACGAAAGAAAAATGCCCGCGAATAAAAGCAACATAACTGTTCCATTGGATTATCTATAATCTTCCTTGCAATATAAAACGATTGGTGAATAACTAAATCAATCATCGCGTTAATCCACGATGAGTAAAAAAATGGTAAAAGAGAAAAAGTGAGATTAAATATTTGATAAAGATTTGTGACATTTAAAATTCAATCGTCATCAATCAAGATACAAGAAATAATTCACAGTTGATTTCAAGTTGGACGCTTCGTGGGCTCGAAATAAAGAGTGGCACGAAAGGCAGCATGCTATGCAAAACAGATTTTGCGGAAATTTATTTAAGCTTCAGCGATCACTATCCATTATCAAACATCATTCTATCGTGATATTGATTTGTTCAAAAATTATTCATGTGGAATATTTTTCATTTCGTTAAGACGTGTTCAGAATAATCACTTTTTTTTATTTTTCAAACAATTGAGTTTTCAACAATGACACGTGTTTGTTGAAAAAATATAAATAAAAAATATCTACATCATATAGATTTGGCCAACCATTTCAAATTTCCTCATACAATTCAGATGCGGCTACTTGATTCACAAAAGTTCGATATACTTCGTTGGACTCGATGGTTCGTTTTTGAATATGAATTATAGAATTTTTAACATACTCGAAATCGTTCTGTATACACAGCAAGTTACCGCTTTTTCACGTCAAACTTGTTATTTGGGTCAAGACAAATTTGGCATTTTTATATACGTTTATAAGATGACCCACACTGCGATGGATAAAACTGATTGAATTAAATTGCGAAATTAATATTCAGGGATGGAAATCAAGTAGTTTCATTAAGGAGATTCAATTGGGCATGATGAGCGCGATCCCGGCATTACAGACAAGACGCGTAATCAGGTAATGAATATATTGGAAGCGACAAGCGTTCATATATAAATCACAAGCTGTGTATACTGCGATACGGTATGTATTCTTATCTATGATCAGTACATTGATTGCTGGTAGGTCAAATACCTGGATCCGTTTGCCTGGCAGTACAGTCATGATAGCTTATTCAATTTCCGAAATGTTATTCGCTCTTCAATTTGACGCTTATAAGTTAACGTGTATTTGCTTTTTGTATGTTCAGTGAAAATGTCATTCCCCTAAGTAAGATGAAAATCCTCAACACCCAGAACAAAATCACGACCCAATTGTTATGATGAGGGAAAAATATACCAATATTATAATCGACTCGTAGTTGTTTTGCGTCAGGGTTCACTTGATCTACTATTATTTCATTTATTTTTATTCGATAAATTATGTGTAAATAATTTTATTGAAATGCCGCTCGACTAAATAAGCTTTATCATGGTAAAATGTTTGACAAATTACACGGGTGTGCAAATTGATAGCAGCGCACTCATATATGTATACATGCACATTTACACACATATACACGCGAATTATAAAATATTGCGCATGATATATGACATGTAACAATGTTGCGTGTATTTGCTCTTGTGTCTATCATTTTGCATCTACCCTTACCGTGCGCTTTTCCACAGTGTACACAGATAATCGAGCTTAATTAATTGCTTTGGATGCGCGCGTGGGTCTCGGCAAACACATTTACTTATTACCATCCATCTTGAGTGGTGTCTCTCAGGAGGATCGATTTTCTAAGTGCAGTCGTGTTGATGACATGGGTCAATTTCGTTGGGGGTCAAAGTACGACCCCGCAGGCGATCTCGAACTCACCCATTTGTTGCTTTAGTCGTAAATAAAAATTGTGCAGCTTGGCTCGTAAAGTAAAAGAAAGCTGTTCCAAGCGTAGGTGTGGAGGGTTTAATATATTGTCGAAGAATAAACGGAAAATAGTCAGCACATTCAGATTTTTATTTTAGTTTTAATCAGAGATTTATCTATTTAAGTATTAACATTATTTTTCATTATTCACATAGTTATGCATGATAACAAGCCTTTTATTAAATTAATCTTTAGAATATTATCTACTCGTTTATCTCTATCTTTGATATGTATTTTTTTATTCAACCGTTTTTCTATTCATGTAATTTGTCATTTTTACTGTTTTTTATCCATTTGTTTACTTATCATACCAGGATATATTATTCGCTCATTTAGATATATACTCATCTGCCCTTTTATCTAATGTATCTATTGCATTGTCCGACTCTTTGTTTATATACCTTCTCTTTTCCACAGTTTATAACTAAATTAAACTTCGTTTAATACGTGACTTCTTAAACGATATTATCTACTATCAAATTCAAATAAACATGATTTTTTGTTCAGTTATATATTGTTGCCTAGTTAAATGTGTATTGATTAAGTTTGTGCAACCGTTCATTAATCAGAATTCGAAATCAATTAAGGGCTGGCCTGCAATTAGAATGCATCTCCGAGGCGTTGGTGACATCTACATGTCGCAGTCGATGTTAAACTCCCAAGAGTGGCAAATAGGAAGAGGGTGTTGGCGTATCTCAGTTCCGGTATCTACGAACAGAAGGTTCCCCTGACAACGGAGCAACAACAAACGGCTAATGGCTAATACCTGGCTCAAAGTTTAATTTCCTGACCGGCGAACAGTACTTAAAGTGACCGTTCCCTCCCAACAACGGCTGTTTGTCTCTCTCTTCTATATAGCCGCTTTGTCTGGCTCACTTGTTTGAAGTCACACGTTCCTGCGGTTTCTTTCCTTTACTCTGCAACATATACATCCCCTCATGTCCCCATCAGCTTTCCTGTAAACCGCGTCCAGCTACTATACGTGAATGAATCGTGCCGACGCCTTCTCTTTTTTTTTTTTTTTTTTTTTAATATCTGTAATTTCTGGTTATTCTTTACATATGTGCCAGGTGATTTCATACAGAGCAACACGCAAAAATAACGCTTATATGTAGATAATGACACATCATTCACTTCGCACACCTTTATAAGATCAATCACGTTGTATTTCAAAACAAGTTACTCATATTTGTCAGACAACTGATTCACTTGAATAATTCTTTTTCATGAATCCAGGGATTTCGCGAATCCAGGCACTGTGAAATCTCTCACTGACTTACTTGTAAATTCAATTAGCAATATCTGCGAACTAGAATTAGATTCGCTCTTTCTCTGCACGGAGTACAATTGTACTTAATTCCACGTATCAGTACTTTCAACCTGTTACACTCAATGTAATATTTCGGTATCTTTTGATGTTGTGATCTACGAAATAAGACCCAACCTAACAAAAAAAGTAGGAAAAAAGGAAACATCTTGTTCAATAAATCTCGTTACATCCGATTTTACTTGATGAGGATTGAGTAAACTTGGTTAGCCGAACAAAATGCCACTGCGGATACATCCATTGAATCGATTTAAAAAATTGAACCTCTGAATCATCGTGTCGTGAATAACTGTCAGTAGAATGTTAAAGAACGCCGAAATATCGAATCGCAGTGATCGGTTGACGCGCTTTGCAGGAGTCTTTTTAGAAATTCCACATTTTCTATGCATACGTTGACACAGTATCACGATTCATGTTGCCAAGTAGCAATCGGAAATGGATTGAAAATCGATCGTATGGTGTAACCGTTATATGCACATAAACGCAATGTATATCGTTGAATTCGAAGACCCTTCCTCCTATCCCCCTCTTCCACCCTGCTCTCTGTACAGAGGGAGCTTCACTCAAACGACTTGATACGTATGAGATACATACTGCGAATAAAATTGGCTAAAGGAAAAAGAAGAAGAAAACGCGGCCGGTACGAAATATGCCAGGGAAAAATCGACGACCTTACCCATCCTATATCATGAATCATACATCCCCGCAGTAAAAGAGAGACGAATAAGTCGATCAACAAATAAACAATGTTATTTGTCAATCGAATCGAAAGAGGGCGAGTCCCAGCTCTCGCCACCCTAGTTTCTCTTTCTCTTTCTTTCTTTCGTTCTCACTTCCTCTTTCGCTCTCTTCATTCACTGATGACAGCCCAGCATTGCTGTCAAATCCAGATACCTGTCTCGAGTACGAATTGCTTTTGAGGGCGAATTCATGTTGAGGCGGGTGTGCAGCGAACGGACACTGTCATCGAAACAAATTTCACGTATACGTCGCTCCGAGTCATTCGTGCTTCACGAAGGACCCCAACTTAGTAGCTTTTATTTTCAGGCGGCTGTGGCGGCGAAAAATTATAAATCGATCGTGCCTCTCTTCCTTTATCGCTGAGACATTTATGTACAAAGATGTTTAATGAAAAATATGTGGATAAGTCATCAATTATAATTTTAAATGTATCATCTTGGTTATTTAAAATATATTTATTCCTGTTTTATTATTTTTACAAAAATTAACGACATATTTTGATATTACTTTTTAACTTAAATGTTGTATACTATTTGAAAAATACATCAAACTTGAGATAAATATCTAGTTTAAACAAGTTTCAGGCAATAAATCTTGCTTTTTAAGTAGGGGTTTTCTATAACATCCCTAAAATATCCTTTTAAGCAAAGGGCTTGGTTCATTTATCATTAGTATCGTAATTTTAGAACACATAATTACCTTATAATATCCTTCGGGGACTTAATACTGTAATTAGGTTAACCCTTAAACTTAGTAGGACCACATATAAATCTCTAAACAAGGACACAAAAGTGTTTATTTGGGAGTATAGTTACATATTTTATCCTTAGTATTTTTATTTAGTGTTAAATAAGAATTTATGATTTTCTAGACTGTTTTAATTTATGAATTCATTGTCACTTTGTTTCAGATGAACCGTCCTATTCAAGTGAAACCGGCGGAGAGTGAAAACCGCGGAGGTGAGAAAAAGCGATACATCCATTCAAACATTTCAATAACGATATGATGATCGGTATTAATATAATTAATGTGAATCTAAAATCAAGTTTACTTTTGCAATATTAAATTTCGTCAAATTAATAGATTTATTGACTTTTTCAGTAAAAGAATAAAATATTTTATGATAAAATAAATCTTCATGTGTAATTTAAACGTATTGATTTAAGTTAAGACTAACATTGAGTATTTTTTTTATTTGCACGATTGGAAATATAAGTACAGTTTCAATCTCAAATTGATTTTAGGTTCATAGTCATACTCGGATATGTTGATTTAAGAAGAAAAATTCCAACCATTTTCCATTTATTATAATTCTTATATGATTCGAAGTATCAACTGAAATAAGCAATACAATGGGCGATAAAAAAGTAACACCAAAAAAAGTATGTTATTAGATTATATGAATAATGTCACATAAGTTCATCTCTGTTGTCCTAGTGGTTCGTTGGATTTCTTTGGGCGGTTTTACGCCCCTTATGGAACGCGGCCAAACAACTCCCTCTACGAAATTGATTAAATCAGTGAATCAGAGACTTCGCACAAATCGACAATTGTCTATGCGATCCATTTCTTTTCCGGAAATCTATCCATTATTGATGAACTGATAATGGAAAAAATTAAGCCTCTTTACTGTAGTTGGAAACATTTGACCTACTTTTTTAATTTTTATGCATTTTATCTTACGTAAAAGTGATAAATTTTTACATACAACTTTTTTATAATAATCAAAATGCAAGAAATATTTCCTCGTTTAGGTTTTGTTATTTTAAATGTAATTATCGTCTTGCTGTTTTTGTACTTCTAGTTACATTTTTTTCTGCTTGATAAAAGTATTAAGGATTGACAGAAAATGCATTACTCAACTGACAACCCGCATAATTTCATGAGCACGCCGTATGATACTTTCGTTGATAGTCAACTAGAAAATAGCAGAGTGCCGAGAGGAAGCGATAGTAGCGTCTGATCTTGATACTGCAAGGGCAAATCGTAATTCATATGCTAATCTAGAGGAGATGCCATTGTAATCTCCGGTCGCCCGCTTCTGTGCGGTCCACAAAGCCTCGCCTTCACGGAACGATCCAAAACGAAGGGAGCTATATACCTATGTACGTGCTGTACTTTACGTGTCAGGAAAGTTCAATCATGGATTGTTCAGTTTTGTTTACAACATTGTGAACTTTACATTCTTCAGATCTTCCTATTGTATATGGAAGATTGGAATACATATTCGCACGACGCATTTTATGGTGATTTCTGGTATTTAAAAAAGTTAAGGCGTTAACATCTTAACAATCGATAAAATCATTCAATTCTTTAGCCATAGAAAATTTGTTTAAATATGAACAGATATATATATATTAAACAGATATTTTTACCGTTTCAAACAAAAAAAAACTTTTCGTTAAGTTACTTGCAATTTATGGTCTCATTAAGTGAACGATTATATGATTTGTAGTTCTCTTAGTTTTTTTTAAGTAGCTTGTTATTCATGAAAAAAAAATTTAAGAATTTCTTTTGATTAAAACGAACCAAACAATTAAATGATATACTAAATTTCTACTCTTAACGTTACATACTTATTTCTACTTAAAGTAGAATTTTGAGTTTTGATTTCTCATGACGTTTACAAACTGTAAACGTCAGTAGGACGGCCACCAACTGTTAAATCAATGATAGTACAAAAATAAAGGTATAAATTTTTACAATGAACAAGAATACTTTCAGTACTTCAAATAAAAGCCTGTTGAATAATTTGAAACTTATATTTTAATATTTTACACACTCTTCAAAAGAATGTTGTTAAAACTGTCGATTTTTTAGCATATCATATTGTTTTTCCTCCTTAATGTTATTGTGTTACATCAGTTGATAGTATAACACAACTGCGCATTTGAAATACATATAACAAAACATACAAAATGTTGTTCATCTTTGAAGTTTCACAAATAATCATAGCGCATACACAAAAATTTCCATGAAAACTCTTTCGCAGAATAAAGATATATGTCAAATTTATTTGTATAATAAAGTACACTTTACAAAAACTTTCCTATTGGAACGTTTCCTCTTCAGTTTTATTTTGCTTGCATATAATATAGTAGTGGATGTTTCAAACAGATTTTTTTCCATTGAAATTTAACAAACTGATTAACTAGCGTCTATTGAAAAATGTGCATTTTTCAAAGACAAAAAAGGGAGGAGTCGAAGAAAGAAGTCTGAACGTATTATTGGTTTGAGATTAAACAGGACTCATCTTAATTACCGAAAGAAACACTGTTGGAAGTGAACGACAGAACGTTTCGCGCAAAAAGATGTCTTCGCAAGTCCTTTCATTGGCACAGCCAAATGTCTTTTTCACCCTCGCTACGTCGCAAGAGGTTTCATTGTTCAAGCGATTCACTAGCTTTTTCCGCGTTAATGACTGCCCTTTACAGGCCATCTCGGTGCTCTAGCTACGAAGCTTAATTACATCATTTATAGATCTCCTGCTATGGTGGCACTTTCACGCATCTCAACTTCACAGAATAATGTTCTATTAGCAGTACAAAGAACAGATCAAATTTTTAAACGCAACACATTACGTTTCTGACTATCTTCTAAATGGCCATTCAAGAGTGACGTTTGCCCTGAAGCGTTCGACTCTGTAATGATGAAAAATTTTCTTCTCCTTTGGTTTAACGTTCGAGAGATGTAATTAAAGTTACTTGTAAAAATGTTTTTGTACGAAAACATTAGCTGCTTAAAATAAAGTATCTATTTCATTACACTTTTGCAAGCACGAATGCGCTTTAATCAAAGCTGTGGGATTCTCGTGCACCAAAATCGAGCTAATGGTTCAGATTTGAGAAACGTGTGGCCTTCGAAGTTGAACTCAACTTAGGGTCAAGTTGGATAAGATGAGTAGAAGCTGTAGGTACCAAAGCTAGTTGTGCAAGTTTCGATCCCTTGGCGTGCCATCTTGCACCACCACCATCGCTCGCGCAGTATCCTCAAGCTAAATGCCTCCCTGGATGATACGACGGCAATCTAATTCTCTGCTGCCAACTTACAAATACTATCGACATCGTCGACTACAAATTACCAAAGATGAATATTGTATTATAATGTAACGTCAAAGTTTATAACCCGACGTTGCTAACTGGGTAATTGTCGTCTTCGTTCGTTTTCACTTTTGCGTTCTAGTCCGCCCAAGCAATTCAATTATTTCTATGATGCAAATAATTTCGTTCAGTCGCTTTGCTAGTTCTCGCACACATTCTTGTTTTTAAAGTAAACCCTTGGAATCTTTGCGTTAAGAAAATGACCAATGGCATATAATCAAGTGGAAGGTAAATATTATCAAAGACTCTCATTAAGTTTAAAGTGATAAGGTGTCGCGGTACTGAGAAGCGTATTGGTGCGTGCGTTTCATTAGTCTGCTATTGTATTGGCTGGAAAAAACATACAAGAGAGAAATGGGGAAAAAAATAAAGTAAAATAGTTTGCCATAATTTCCCGAGGGTGGATTCTTACCGAATGGGGCCTGAAGGGCGCGTTAACACTTTGTCGACGTGCGCGGGCGCGACAAAGGTCCAATTTCATGGCCTTAGCCAGATCTCAGTGGGACAATGAAGCGCCGAGACATTCACATACACAGGACGATGAAAAGTGCCCGGGGTCGAAAAGATTGTCTGTCTGTGTCAGCAGACGCGGGAGTAACGACAACTCCGGTGCAAGTCAGGCGAGAATCTAATTTCCCGAGATAAATCCTTAAGTGTGCCCTAAAGCCAGGGGTAGGTGTGGAGCCACTCCGCGAAATGAGCCGCAGTCTTTCGCTGCGTTATTACGCGCGTAAAAGCCCGACGGAGTCGACAAACGAAAACTTTTCAACAGCCGTGTTTTCCAATAAGAAAGTCCGCGAAAACAAACGCGCCCCCAGGGAGAGAGAAAGGAAAAGAAATATCCTGCACTGAACGGTAACGCCCCGCGTAATGAGAACACATCCAAAGCACGAGAGATTGACTTTATAAAAAAATATGAAAAATAACAAAAAAGCAAACAAACAAAAAAAAAACAAAAAACGTGGATTCCCACGATGGGGTAAAGACAGTTCATCGGTACGTAGCATAACGGAAGGCAACTGGCTTTATCTTTGCGTGGGAATCCATGTTTCGGCATTTTTAACAGGGTTGCGGATGCGCAATTACATTCGGGGAACTTGGATGACGACCTGATCATCAATGACCATCATATTTTGGGCCCATTGCCATCTCTGTTTCTGTTCTGTATTCCAGAGTGCATGATGGACGACGGGAGCACCTGTGCCATCTTCTGGAAGTAGGAGGCACCGGTGGCAGCCGCTGAAGGTAACTTCGACTTCCAGGAGATAGCTAGCTTCCTTCCAGACCATTTTTCTTCTTCTTCACATCGTTACATTCGCGACTACCAAAAAAATGCAAAAACATATTCCAGATACCTTATACTTATACATATATACATATACACATACATTAATATTTTACATACTAGTTGAATTCAGACACAGGTTTGATGACATTTAACGCATACAAATACACTTTATAAGAGTAACTTACAGACACACATTCACACACATACTACACCCGTCTCCGGAGAAAATAACGAGAACGAACTTCTTACCTCATCACGCCATCGCCGCTGATTCAGCCAGCACAGTTTGCCGCAAAGTTCATTTTGCCGCTCGCTAGTATTCGACTACCAAATCCTATTTCACTATCTAACCATCCCACTATGAATCCTGTCAAATATTCTATGTATTGCATTTCCCTAAATTTCTTGGAAATTCTTGAATGCCCATAACATGTACGAATCGGATATAATATTTAAAACTTTTCATAAAAAGTATTAGCTTTGTATTTCTAAGATACACAGATTTCAATAAATTTAAATAAAATGATAAACTGTTAAAATTATATCTATTAAAAATTAGTTCTTCTAACATTTCAACTTCAAATTTTTTTTTACTTTTATCTTTTTTTTCAGCCTTTTTGTTTTTTTAAAGTTAATATATCTTTTTGATGGAACAAAATTAGCGATGTCGCTTTGAAGCACAACACTATCGAATTTTCAAGAAATTTCATTCGGATCAGTCCGCCTGCCATTCACACATTCTATCTGACCCGCAAAATCCTTTCCTACAAAACGCCATCTCCAACGAGGTCGATTTCACCTATCCACTCATATACCGCTCTTTACAGCTATGACAATATAGTAGCTCGCTCGTTGGATGTACTGTCTCGTTCGTTGTCGATGTGTTTTTATCACCTTTGTACATATATCTTTTTCTAATTATGATGTGAATTACAATTTCTTATTGTACCTAGAATTGTGAATTTTATACGTGGAGTCTCCACAGTTTTATTTTACTTTATTTGTCCACGACAATCCACCTGCCACGCTATCCTGCGTTCTAGCTCCTATCACCATTCCTCGTTACTGTCGCACACTAACACAATAGTATTTGACCAAAAAAAATTGAACGTGAAAGAACGAGAGAGATGGATAAAACGAAAAAAATGAAATTGAATGATAGAGACGGAGCGAGAACGAAATATTAAGAACAAAAAAAAGAAAAAAAAAGAAAACAAAAAAGCACGGATTCATGAAAAATAGAATAAAATGATTTCGATAAAAGCGCCCAGTGCAGATATTTCTAAAAAGCTTTCTTGAAAGTCGTCTACCAAATTCTTTTTAGTGCTCTCGGCAAAGTAATGCCGGGTATAACGCAAAAAAAATCGTGATCGAGAAAAAACACCCAATCAGGCCCGTACGTGCTCGGTTGCGATAGCGGATAAAAGGGTTTGGTGTCCAGATTGAAAACCGTCGTAGATGATCATTGGGCATAGGTTTCTTTATGGACGAGAATAGAACAAAAAACTCCAACTGAAACCAAATGCTCGTGTAGTCGCATGACGTGTTGGCAGAAATGCCCACAATTATCCGCTATCACATCGAAATAAAAAAAATCTCGGCTTAGAAATAACTGCAGTGCAGTGAACTGAGGCTTATCAATAACTCGAAAAGTTAACACATCTCTCGCTCAGCATCGACAAGTGTTGACCGCTGACGATTGACCACCACAACACAGCAAGGTCAAGTTTCCATACGAGTACGATCTTGTTGTTGTTTTCCATTTAACTTTCAATTATTGTTATTTTTGTTTTGATTTTTTCCTACTTTTTTATTCTATATTTATATTCATATATATATATTTTAATATGAACGATTTGTCAAAGGTAAATAGCATTTTTGAAAGTAACGTTTCATTCTTATTATTACGTTATGCATATATATCCTTTCTACGTCACTAAATGTTATGATCACTGTAAGGTGCAGCGTGATTCCATACACGACTGAAAACGGCTTCATTTAATTTTTAACGAAAACTTACATTGTTGAACTATGTATAATTCGTGCATGTTTGTTCTTTGATCTTAATCAAATTACAGACCGGGCTATAAATAAAATGTCGCCTTTAAGAATCGTGTAAGCATGTTTTATATTCGAATGTAAATGTGTATAAGTGTTTCTCTTGAAACTAAGCACCTTCCACTGAATCTGTTAAACTGACTTTGGCAGTTTCCAGAGACACACCGAGCATCTAAACGAAAAATATAAATCAACATGGTATAATATATTGAATAACATCCAAAATTATTAAAAAAAAAAAAAAAAAAAAAAAAAGAGGAATAAGATAAAAAATTGGGTAAAAAAGTCAATATTACGGTATAATAAAGTAAATAATCAAATCGAAATTTTATGTTTTTAGTTGGGAGGTGAATTATACTGCTCCTTAATATTATCTGGCGTATAACCTTTCTTTATATGAAAAGTAATCTCAGCACCACGCCAAGCTCTCGCCGATATCTTGCCAAAGAATTTCATTAAAATGTGTGCACACGTAAAATAAAGTCTACCTTATGAAACAATCTTAAGATTTGAGACGAGATCTTGGCCTTAAGTAGTCAAACTGCTTTTAGTCCCATCCGGTTATTCGCGTATCCCGATTTATTTGTTTTAACGGCTTATGGTGTAGGTCGTAGGTTGACATTGATTGATTTGTTATTATTGTTATTGCCTATTTATTATCATTGTTACCTTTATTATTATTATAATCATTGTCATTTTTTATATTAATCATCGTCTGAATTACACTAGTCAACCCTCAATTCCATCGTCATTCATTTTTTCTTGTTCTATTTGTTCTGTTTACATTTGTTTTCAATTTAATTACTTCTGATTTCTTTAGTTACTGATTTATGTTATCACTAACCACAAATCATGTCATGAAAATTTCATTTTTAATTCCTGTTAGTTCTAAATTATTGCACGTTTTAAATTATTTTTAATTTAAAAATAAAGTCAATCAAGTAGTCATTTACGACTAATTAGTCTATCGAGAGAAAATTGCCAATTGAACCGTTGACTAGTGTTACTTTTTACGATTATTATTATTATTATCATTATTATTATCGTTGCCACAAATGCAGCCCCATGGTGTTAGATGTTAATTGACGTAATAACGAGTGTGCCGTACGTGTCGCATCGGATATATATGCTATCCAAACAGATGTGTTACGTACCCTCTCTCCTCCCCGCCCCTTAGGATGGTGGATGCTGTGGTGTGACCGTGTAACTTTGTTGTTATCGGTGTTAGCCGCCAAACTTCTCTTTTTAACTGGCTTTTTGTGATCATTCAAGATCTTAATTAACCCGGAGCTTTTTTTCTTCTTCCAAATATGGCTGACCATCTGCAGACAGAAAGCTGTTCGTGGGTATGCTCAGCAAGCAACAAACAGATGACGATGTCAGACAATTGTTCACTGCCTTCGGCACAATAGAAGAGTGTACTATTCTGCGTGGACCTGACGGAACAAGTAAAGGTAAGTTCTCACTTTTTTCTACTTTTATTTATTTATCTCCCCATACCCAAGAGAATACTTTTTAAAATAAAAGTACAGATTTTAAAGCTTAGTAAAACTCGATAATATGGATGTAACACCGTTAGGATATTTAAACTTTTCCATTAAATTGTGATGTTGATATGAAATATAATTAAATAATAAATGAATGAGTTCCATAAACAAATGAAAAACTGCATTTCTGCATATACACGAACAAAAATATAATAACACAAACTGTTTTAATTTTTTGTATTTGAGTTGTATTCCTATCATTTTATAAACATTTACTGCAATTTTTAAAAACTGTTATTAATTATTATGTTTTTTATTATAATATTTTATTGTTATTTTTATTATTTTATAGTAATTAATTTTTTTAATTATTAATATTTTATTTTATTTTTTGCTATAAAATAAATTTAAATTAAATTTTAGTTCAAAAAGTTTATATTTTCATTTTACAGTCTTTAAAATGAAGAATTCATTACAAAGATGTTAAAGCATAAAACAAATAATTAAATATTTTAGTTACTATGTTACATGCATGTTCGTTGGAGAAATTTAAGTGCATATTTGCTGCTTTATGAATTCAGTAAATTACGCACTTACAATTCTATTGAGTTCCATATCTCGTTCAATCGATGTTCTGTAACATTTGCACCTTTACATGCATAAATTGTGATACTTCTAAAATTACTTCATAGAAAGTTCACACCAGAAGGAACATTTTCGTTTGATATTATATTTAGAACATATTCATGCCTTAGTACTTTAAACAAGATTTAATTGAATTTCATAAAGTGAAAAGCATTATAAATATAAAAACGTCATACAAGGTAAATTAAAACAACTAAAATGCTTGAGCAATTTGTTTATAAATGTACATATATTGGGAGGAATAAATTGAATTAATGTATTATAATTTAACTACAAATATTTTTTCAGACTAGATATTATATTACGCATTTATTATTTGTTGACATAATATTACTTAATTTTAATTTTCTCTATAAACCTTTTTATCTTCAATTTTTCATAAACAAATTTTATGAAAAATGTTATGTAAAGCTAAAAGTGAAAAATGAAGACAAAATGAAGTATGACAAGTTAAAGTTCCTTTGTTCGATGACTAAAAGAATCTGAATAATTTTAAATATTAAATATTTTGTCGACAATATTACATCTCGTGATATTTTATTACCTTAGTTAAGCAATTTTTCTCAAATAAATATTGATAATCGTGCAGGTTATTTCTTAGCGAGCGTCCCGAGTAATTTGACTTAGGAAAGAAATGAGAGCATCTGGTATTTTACTTTTGAAATAGTCTGTATTGCAGTTAAGAAAGAAATTTGCTCGGGCACAGCGACGTTAATATGAGTTTACGTTAACCCGTGGGTGTGACTAAGAATAATTTTTCTTATGTTATTTGCGCATCCGCGGAGTATAACGTAATTATTTTATTACATACCTTGTTCTGCGTAATGGTGTTCGACATTTTACCGCGGAATATCGCGAAGCAACGAAGTTGGGCTAAAGTAAGGTCAGGGAGTCGCCATCTTCTGGTAGAATTAATATTTAAACGACGACTTGATTCGATTGAAAGCACTTGGCGACCATCAACGTTAAATTCGGTAATGGCGGACTTTGGACGTAAAGAGGAAATAACACTGTAAAGGAGATGAATTCGAAATATTTTTATTCGCGAGAAACAGAAAGAGAGAGAGAGAGAGGGGGGGGGGTTGGGAGGGTGGAAAAAAGAAAGAAGATGCAGATGCAAGACGAGATTCGCTAAACAACTCCACAACGAAAGAGAAAGTTATTTCGTTCCAGTTTTCTTTTAGCGCAAGTTGCGAAACTTGAGCAAAATTAAAACTATTGCACGGCTCTTCACATTACTCTGAATAATATAATAAAAAAGCGTTCGTTTTATTGCTCTCAGTTGCATAAACGATGTGAATTGAATGTTTAAATGCACGAATCCCTCCATTTCTTTTACAGTTAATCTCAATTGCATTACTAATTCAATTTAAATAATTAGTTAACTGAAATCTATTGTCAATGAAATGAAAACAAAATTTATTGACTATTTATTAAAGATTCTGGTTTTGATACTATAAAATAAATGTTATGCAGTAATATATTCCATTTAAAAACTTCTATAGTATATGTGTGGAATTAGATATAAATATGTTTAAGAAATGTTACTCTCTTTAGTTATATTATTAATGTTATAAAATTATAGACAAATATTATAAAATGCTGACACATTTTTTACTGGAATTTTTAATATAAAATGTCTTTTATTTTTTTCATTCACTTTCACTAATGTTTTTCACAAATGGAAAAACAATAAAAATTTGAATTAAACAAATAGTTAAAAACAAAATGTTTAAAAAAGTGCGAAAATGACGCTCTGATCTTTAAACCTAATTCCATTTAATATTTTGTTTATTTAATTTCAATTTAAGAATTCTATCATGTCACCTATGTCAGTAATGTTAGCATCGACGAAGCCTTAAGTTTTATAATAATAAACATAAATATGAATGAGAGAAGTGGAACGCAATTTACTTTAAGAATATATTAAGTTGACTAATATATTCTGGTAGATTTTATATTATGAGTAATATTCCAAGTTATGCTGGAACACGTACAATATTCTAAAATATTTAAGAAACTTATATATAAAAATATTTAAATTATGTATAAGATAATACAACATCCTACGAATTTTGAATTATCAAAGGTATTCTATCATATCAGATATCAAGTGAAAATATTTCAAATTTTATAAAATATTTTCGTAATAGAAATATATCATCGGAATTATTCACTGATTTTTGCATTTCTATGTAATTTTGCATGTTTCATTTTTGTTTTTTTAATCAATATAAATAATCAATTGAAATCTTAAAAATTTTTCGATCACGTTAGTTAATCGAGTTCACTTGAGTGACTGTATGAACGATTCAAAGTATGGGATGTTGAAGACTCTCTTGCAGGAAAACAAAGTAGGAAAAATTAGACGCTTAAAAGAGAAGCGGAAACGTTGCAATCCGAATAGAGAAATGGGTGGCGCGAAAGTAATTAAATTCCACTTGGAAGTGAAACTCACTTTCAGCAGTTAATAAGATTTTGATTCAGAGTCCTAAGGCGATGACGTAATACAGAAATTCGTTGTTGGTGCGGCAGTTCTCGTAAATGTTATCGGAAGGAAAAGGGAAAGCCTGGGCCGTTCGATCCCTCGCAAATAAAACCTTCCCCTTCGGCTTCGACGTTTTAATTAAAGTAGCGTAAGCAGCGTTACGCGGCTTTCAACAACAACCATAAGAATAAAAAACAAAATAAAAAGAAAAAAAAAATAAACGACTGCCTTTTATGAATTTTAATCCAAGCAAAGTGGACTCAGCACAGGGCGACGCTGTTTGAATCAGAAATTATAATATAAAAACATCCATTTTTTGTGTTTTAAACATTAAAATCATTTTGTCTCTTGAACATAAACAAAAACTAATACGTTTCTTATGGAAAAACGCCAAAACTAGTGGGCGGACTTTTTTGTTCTTCGCGATAAATATAATAACAATAGCGCATAATTTACAGCGGAATTGAAACTCGCGCAGTTGCCAGGCAAAGTTTTATCGGTTCTTCGTGAACTGTTTCGTAATTGAGCGCAGTGAATTTCATAACTAACTAATCTGGTACGTAATGGAGAGATCATGATATAAGCTGCACTGCGCCCTAAACGACGCGTCCCGCAACACGTGCGCTCATCCGCCTCCTTCCCTCTCCCTTCGAGGGTGTATGTGTGTGTTTGGTTTCGGCGCTCCTTTCAGGGCTGAATTATCTTTCGCCAAGGGCAGTGCAGGATTAAATGACTATGTTGTGCTTTGCGCTTGTGCCATGTGCAATCAATAATATGTTTCAAGCTTGGTAGATTACAACATGTGAAATGCAATTTCGCCTCATGAAAAAGAGATCCAAAATATGCTTATGATGCCGAAATACAAGATCAATGAACTGCAACTACATAATAAGCTCATTGCAAATTATCCTAAAAATTAAAGTAAAAATAACGGCTTGATATAAAAATGAACAAATATAAACACAACTAACGAAAAATTGCAAGTAAATTTTGCTAATATAATTCAAGAAATATGCTGTTATTTTACATTATCTCATTTCATGTAAATTTGATTTGTATTTTTAGACTATAGCGTTGCATTGATTATATATGAATTGCATTATTTTCGTTTGGAACAATGGGGTAGTTCAGATAAATTGAAAACGATTTAGAGCGATGAAAATTCATTCAAATTTTGAACGTTTTATATTGATATTGATAGATTTTATTCATAATAACTTTTTCTGTTCTTCTTTTTTGACCTTTCTCTGATTTTAATGATAATTTTGTTCATAAATAATGTCTTTTTTCTCTGACATAAAAATAAATTATAAATAATTATATTTTGAAAAGTCAAAGAATTTTTTTCTAATACTTTTTTCTAATACTAAGTATATTAAATCAGATTTGATTTGTGCAATCAGTAAATTCTATGAACCAAAAATCCATTGCATCTAATAATCGATAATTTTAATTAAAAAATGCATTTCAATGCATTACAATTTTTTCTCTCGCTTCCAAATAAAGCAACAAGAGAAAGCTCCAATGAAAATAGCTGTTACATCATTCCCTTTTTGTATTGTATCTGCCATAAAATTAAAAGCTGAACCAAATAATGAAAGAGAATAAGCTTCGACCAAATAAAAGTGCCAACAACTGTGTTTCGATTGCTTTGAAATGTCTTCCGGCGATACGTGATGGACGAAAGCGCGAGAGACTGATTGATGGTCAAATTATTCACAAACGTTAATTGGATCAATCGGCGCTTTCGAATAAGACAAAAAAGTCAAAGCTCAGTAACAACAGATTGTACGTTCGTGACCTAAAATTCAATACCAAAAATGTTAAGCAATATTATAGTCGAACAAATCGAACTTTTAGTCGGGCAGTTTTTTTATTGTCGAATAAAGATGGGGAGGGGGACAATGTAGTACCAAGGTAGAGAAAACGGGGAGAAAACCTAGAGGTGCGCTTTCGAAGGTATTTCGAGACTTTATTGGAGCATCTTCGTAATGAAGACGTTTCGCATTTTCGCCCGTAATAACGAAAAACTTCGTCCAATTATTTTCCGCTCGCTCGTCGAGCTACGAAACATTTTGACGCCACTTGAGCGGCGAACGCGTTCCCTTTTTATCGTCTTTCCTCCTCTTTTATCATTCTCGCGCGTTCCTACATCATTTCAATTGCGCGCAAGGCAATAATTCTGCGACTAAGAAGATTATAAAATGTTTATGAATAATGCATCAAAATGCTCGCCAAAACAAATGTCTGATTCAAAAGTGTTGACGTCTTTTGTGCTGTCGCTTGTTTTTTCTTTGTTTTTCTTTCACCGCTTTCGTCTTCCTTTCTTCGTTCTATATTTTGACCCTTTTCGGCATGCTTTAAGTCGTAATAACCAACCCCTATCACTGTCAGCTGAAACAATCCGTTTCTCGGGGTTTCGCTCACGTGGTACTTGAGTACTGTTGTGCAACCCCTTCAATTTTCACGAACTGTAGACGTGATGTTACAATAACCGAGTAATTTTTCCACAGTGAGCAATTAACGAAAACTCAGGCCTATTTTTCATTGCATTTCATTCTGACGCTCGTAATATTGAGACTGCAGAATTTCTGCTGCTCATTATTCATTCGCTAATTCTTCAATTATTTTCGAGCCATTCATATAAACTGTATGGAATTTTGTTTGTTATGATGTAATTTTTTAATTATAAAAGAATTAAAAAACTTTAGTAGGATTAGATACAAAATCTAAAAAAAAGAAAATTATAAATTTGGACTAAATTAACTGATTAATGAATCCTTTTTTTGATTTTTATTAAATATTTTTTACAATGTTAGTTAGTTTTTTATGTAGTTTACAATATTAGCTAGTTATTCTATAACTAACTCTGATCAATTTGCAAAGTTAAGATTTTTAAAAATAAATTACTACATATCTATGTTTTATTTCGTAATTAGTCTATAATGCAGTAATTAAAATTAACTTCTATTCCGATATCCCTTATCATCGATCCTTTTAATATTCAGATTTATAATCGATGCAAATATCTGTTTATTTCCGATGTTGTCTAATTAAAGACTAACTAAGAATTACAAAAAATACCATTTTTTGCCCCCAAACCTCTCCCAACGAAGAGTTATCGGAACGAAATATCAGAAAAAATAACGGCGATCTTTATTGAATACAAAAAGAAAAAATAATAAGCTATAGTTAGACGATATAGCCCAACAATCATAATTCCGCTCGACTTTTTATCCGCGTAATTCGCTCAATCAATACGCGCAGCTTCTCGTCCAGTATCTGATTCATCAAGAGCACATGAAATTGAATTATATAGGAAATCGATGCCGTGCAGTCGCAATAACGTTAATGCACGACACATGTAAAAAAGATTTCCAATCAATCCCAAATTAACATCGAACAGGACTTGCCGATAACGAAACTATATAATTGCACGATTGCAACACGAGCAAAAACAAGAAGCTATGTACAAAAAAAAACGGTAGTCGATTCGAGAAGTGTTTTTTCTGCATTTTCGAGCTTCCAACAACCTTTATTTGATTTCAAGGCCGTTGCAGTTGGCAGAAAAAAAGAATTTAAACAATGAAAACGAAAAAGTGCGCACAAAAAAATTGAACTACGTGATTGGTTGGTAATTTGATCGGTCCAGAAAGCAACGATATGTAGAGGCCGCCCTCGACGACGCAAATGCACGTCGATCGCAATCGGGGGTGCTTAGTAGAAGCTCTCAATATGTCCAACCTAATCCCTTCCCCGAGGAATTGATACCTACCTTGAACCCCTCTCCTCTTCATCTCTCTCTCTCTCTATCTCTCTCACTCTCTTTCTCTTGCCATACCACCGCAAGCATCCGCGTCTTTGCCGCACAATATGAACAAACACTTCGAGCCCAGCTGCGCGAAGGATTTAGAAGCTAAACGATTAATAAATACTTGGTGTCCGTAGGACGCGAACACGCGAACCGACAGTCACGACGAAACCATGATTTACGGCCAAACATATATTTTGGCATTTAGATTTTGACTGCACCAACTGATTTATCGTACCATTATTCAACACTACGTAAAATCAAACTTACTATACTTATTACTTTGAAACGTACCTTTGCGCCAGTCAAGTAAAGTTGCTATAATGACTAATCTTATCGTTTGTCTGCGTGTTTCAGGATTGATGTTGAAGGATACTGAATATAATTTTGAGATTTATATTAAAAATAGGAAGTATTATTGATTCAAAAATTGAATTTTTACGCTCATTTCATGACATCAGAAATCATTATATTAATGCAATAGTCATCTCAAGTCATCTAGGGATAGATGCAAATTTATTGATCTTTCTATTAAAAATTATTGCTTTGTTCACGATAAAACATAAGCATATATAGTATCTGTACGGACAAAATTGTAGCATAATTCATAGTTGAATTTGCAATTTTGAGTTAAGTACACCCATACATTAATTGAATGTAAAATTCACCTCGTATTCCATTCAATTTTCATACTATTTCAAAATAATTTCCGAATTCTTAATTTATAATTTTGTTAGTATTAAAATGCATTAGTATGAATTATTGTAAATTTTCTAAATTTCCTAAAAAGTATAACATAAATTATTTTCGTAATTCCTGTAACTTCCCAGTTTGGTTAAAGAGATTGTCAATAGTGTTGAGCCTCCAACTGCTCGAATTTTAGTTGAATTTGAAAGACAAGTGATTAGTCAACTTTTGCAAAACACTCGTCAAACGTTCCCTTTGCTGGAATATCAAAGGATAAAAGATGACGTTACACACGAATGTCTCAATGTATGTTAATGTAATTTTTTGGAGTAATATTTTGCCAAAATATGGAGACATTTGAAAAATTGCAGTCAAGGTATATTTACAGTAACTAACATCATTTATTCAAGATTAATTTAAGCCGACCTTAATAGAAATGAAATTTCAAGAGAAATTTTAAAATAAATCTATCGTGAAATAAATAAATGAAAGCGACACTGTGCTATTTAGGAATTTTTCTTACAGTATTACAATTACAATTTACAATTAGAACTTACAATATTTCTTACTTTTTCATTTTTTGTATATCAAGTTCAAGTATTAATGTTGTAAATTCCAGGGTTTACTACAAAATTGAAGAGTATATGTTCGGTTTGAAATTTAATATATAATACAATAATTATCTGTTTACTTATATACTTGTATAAAATTAATTTAAAATAACGAAAAGTACATGTTGAAATAATCCTCGCAATGGTTTTTACTCGTGTTTGATCATCAAAGACGACAAAAGCAGATCCAAATTATAATGAAAAATAAAACGAGATAGCGAGAGGTATTCTCAGTTGCAGCAAAACATAAAATCAGATAACAAGCTGGTTCTCCCGGCAGCGAATTCGATACAAGCCGGGCTTGCTGTAAATCTGTCGACGGGTGTGTTGGAAATAAAAACAAGCATCCGGGCAGCCACAATGATTGGTTTAACTCGGCGATAAAAATGATCCGTCGGAAAAATAGATTTGATAAGTAACGACGCTGGCGGCTGGTCGTTCGCCGCGAGCAGCAACTACCTCGGTTTCTGCTCCAAGTAGACGAAGAAGCAGAAGAAGAAGACGAAGTAGCAGCAGCAGCAGCAGCAGCTCGTCTTCTGCTTTTGTTCGAGCGAATCCTCTCGAGAAGCGTAAGCTGCTATTGTACCCGTGAGATTTACCGTTCTTATATTAATGCGATTACCGGCCGAGTCGAAATCGTCCACTCAAAGAAAAGATCCTAGCAGTAGCGTCGAGAGGATCGTCGGTTGATTCCGTCCAATAGCCTGTTCCCGTCAATAGGTAGTTCACCGAAGGTATCCTTTTCCCTATTTTCATCCACCCCCGTGACCCTTCGTACCGTCTCCTCTTTTCGTCGCTCGACTGCAAGCTTTTGCGAGACGCCCATAAATACACCATATTGGCCATAAACCTTTACATTCGTGTATTACCTACCTCTTTCGATGCAGCGCGTCCTGTTATCAAATAACTGCCGCCATGGCTTTAGGTTGATTCAAAAATTCGCTGAACAAGAAAAAGTGTCAACGCTTTTTGATATCTGATCGCATGGGTCTAATGTCTAACTTCAAAGCTCATGCTTTAAATCATTTTCGCAAAATTTGACAAAAAGAGGATTTTACCTTCTTTTATATAACATTAGAAGTACTATTATATAAATTAATTTAAATGATTAATACTAATTTCTATATTTTATATTGGATATTTAAGGATAAAAATCATAAATTGCTTATATTGAATATTAATATAAACGTTGAGTTTATGTAAAAGAAATAAGTTTAAATGTTGATTTTCGTTATTGAATTATAAATTTAATTTGTCTATTAAGGTAGCTCGAACGTAAAGTAGCGTATCGTAAATAGGATTCAAATAATTTCTCAAGAGTTTAAGCTCAAAGTAAAATGTACTAGAAAATGTAACACACATAAGTTCTTAACTAAAATCTACATTTTCTTATATTTTGTTTATTCTACTAACACGAATTTGAAAAAAATATCTTTTAGTTTTATAATTTATGCAATCAAAATAACATTGGCTTACATTTCTGTTTCATTTATCTTAAAAATTGGATGCAATAATTATTTAGATTTATTACCGGAAATTGTATGTTTCAAATAATATAATATATAAGTTTTTTATTAGATTTCTAAGAGCAATATTTAAGATATTATTAAGACAATAATTACTTCAATACGTTTGCTTATACTTTCAATGTTATTCAAGGTATTCAACATTAACAATTAATATTTCAAGAACTAGACGATTGGGCAAACGGGCTAAACTTTGTGAATTAATGTAAAAATAATTAAATTAAAACCAACATGATTTTTTAACAAGAAATTTTAAGAAAAGTCGCTTCATGATAATGTTACCATAACGAGTACAAGAAACACGGATAATATAATTACAAGAGATAACTGACAACCAAAATAATTATTTAATCCCGTAAATTAAATTGTTATAATAATAATAATAAAATTTTGTACACTTCGTTCCTATGTAAAATAAAATTAAAAGGTAAATTAATAATGATTCGATTTTGATAGAATCATTATTAAAATCATACAATCTAACTAAAACCTATCTTTATGCAATTTATGATATTGTAGTAATAACATTTACAATACATTTTGAATTTTTCTAAATGTTTAACCAAGTATTCGCTTTAGAAATTCAACATTTATAAACCCATCAATTAGTCATTTATACATTTTGAAACATGTTATTTTTCTCACATACTTTTGAAGTTGCAAATAAATAATTTTAATTGCTAGCAACATACAAATTTCGTGTGTTGCCAGCAATTTAAACATTTTAAACAATTTAAACATTTAAAATGAGCATCACTATGTGGTTGATTAATTAAAAAAATAATTCTTTTCATAGTATGAATACTTTGTTCTCATGTTCTCAATATTTTATTCCCACATTACGATTAATAATTCGAGCTTTTGAACGCGACTTCGACATTACAAATGTAAATCTGCGTGGCTTGCGGCTGGCCATTTTTTGTTTAACTTTTGGTACCGCGGGCGTTGCGCATTTGAAAATTACCGATCGACATTGAAACAGCGCAACGCATGCAGTATTAATAAATGCGTATATTATTCGGGTACGAGTAAAATAATGGCTTCATTTTATTCGTGCAAAATTGATCGCGCTGTTTCAGATGCCGCGGCATTTCAAACAGAGATGCAAAGTCTCGTCACTCATTTTATAGACTGATCGTTATGAAAACGTGCGCTGGAATACGATTTTTGCGAAATTAAATAATGCGTCGTTTTCATATGTCCTTATTTTTGTTCCTTTGTCCTTCATTATTATTCACGAACGTCAACCCTGCGATGTAAAATAGCCTTGTCGTAATCGTAATATAACATTTTACCAAACGGACAGTTTGCGAGAACATTGGAAATCAGTTGCGCGAAAAGCAAATTTACATGCCAACGATTTTTATGAGGCCAATATTCGAATGTTCTCTTGTCATTATTACGCACAATTAATCCTTTAAAACCCTTTAGACTTCATCGTTCGTACCGATTTTATGCTTGATAAATAACAAATCTTTTTTATTTCTTATTTAAATTTTTCTTTGCTTTTTACTCATTGAAATATACCATTCGAACAAATAGTAAGTATGTTCCTTACGAATAAAATTAAATTTCGTTATTTATTGCATTATATAACTGCATTAAATGTATTCATTTTATTTTGCAATTTGCCCACGTATTACTTAAGTTCTATTGATGAAACTCGACCAGACGAAAAATGATTGAACATACTAGTAATGTGTGGTAGGATGGTATGGAAATTCCGGCATAAAGCCTAAAACATGCCGGTGTTAGTGCAATACGAATGTTTTTGGCGGCCAAAGCTGAACGCCATGGATGATCAAACATAGAGAATTACTAGATACAAATCGCAGGACGCGGATGATTGGATTACCCAGTAAAAGGGGTGAAGTGGAGAGGGATTCTCTCGTCAAAGTCGAGTCGGATTTGTGCTGGTACACGTTCGGTTTCGTAAATGCACGTCAATTCGTCCCCCGTCGCCCGACCTTCCTCGATTCGCCGTGCATTTATGCCGCGCCCTTTCTATTCTGCCGAAGTACATTTATACTCAATACAAGCTTACTGATCGCGCCATTCAACTTTAGCAATGAATTCTATACCTAATTCTTTGTTTCGATTATTCGTTTCGCTTTTAATTTGTACTTCATTGAAAATTCTGAATTATAATTACAGATAAAGATAGCTTTGACAATCTTTTTTTCTATACATTGTGTCTATATATTTCTATATTTCTATCTTTTATTGTATTTTCCTGACGTTCTGCTTAATCCTGTTGCCTTTTTTTACTGATAATACAATTATATTGTATTAAAAAACCTTTTTGCGCATTTAAACTTTGTTTATATCAAAGTCATGATATTTAATTAAAAAATGATGCAAACAAATGAAAAGTAACATAAAATTTGAATATCATTGAATACGAATAATTGAAAAGCATGTTAACTTTAATAAAAGCAAAGTGAAAAAAGAAGTCATGATTTAAATTAATTTTACTACATTTCAATCGACTTTTTTTGCACTGGTTGAACTAATTTGTAATAAACAAGGCTTCTTTGTAGATGTAAAGTTCTTAGACAGCGTATTTGAGTTCTCTGTCGATATAAACAATACATTGGTTTGCCCAGGCATGAGAAAAAGCTCGCGTTTCACTGAACACGCAGAGCAAATAAACGTGCGTTACAAGGCCGGTAAAAGGGGTGGGAGACTCGAGTAAGAGAGAGAACAGGGCACGTTACTCAATTCCACATGCCCGAGGGGTGTCACGTTAATTATAAAATTCCGGACGAAGCTCGCATATACTGAACCGTGAATCACACACAGGCGAAAATCCACCTTTGCGATTACGGATACTGGAAAGGCACGTCACTGAGAATCTGAAAGAGAGATGGATTATTTTGTCGGAATTTTTGCGTCCGAAAACTTGCTAGCTTTGTTTCCGCGAGCAAAGTGTATTACACGCGTGCAACTAATTGTACACACTTAGTGCATCAAACGCAGAAAATGATTGAAACTTTTACAACCTAAATAACATTATAAAAATTTAATTCATCGAATTTTTTTCGGACGGAAAGCATACAGTATTTAAAATGTTATAATTAAAAAGCTCTAATAGTATTAAAAAAAAAAAACTAAAATATGTATCCAGGTGAAAAAGAACTTTTTCGTGTTTTAGTTTTGCTCCCGGACTATATAGCTATTGAACTGCGCTAATTAATTAATGATGTCGGAGAGATTGTATTTTTTGTAATAAGCCGTGTTGAAGCCAACATTATGCCGTCATCACTGAAATTACATATTTAATTATGGAGAATAATATTGGTAGTTGATCAAAATATACGAAATTAAATCAAAGCTAGTACGTTGGCAATATTTTGATAAAATGTTCGTTAATAAATAATCAGAGTTGAATAAATACAGAAAAATGAAATTCAGACTAAATAATTGGTTATTATATAATATAATTTTATACTGAAGATATTGTATTTATTTTTGGTATTTTGTTATTTACTTGAGTATGTAATGAAATTCAATTACTTTCCTTATTCATTACAATTTCATCTATAATAAAACCCAGAATGATGAAAAAGTTATTACATAATTAAAAAATAAAAATAATGGATACACAATAAAGATATATAATATGTATACACAATCATCATTAATGCTTTGCATTTCATTTCTAATTTCATATTGTATTGAATTTATTAAATAATGACAATAAGTTATTACATGTCGTAATTGAGTACCATGATTAAATATGTTCAGTTAATAATTCAACCGACTCTCTTCGTAATAGATATTAATAATCTTCCATGTGAGAGTGCACGTAAAACAAAATCAATTATTTCCCTTCTCTCTTTCGATTCGACGGTTCAATGTTTTGAATCAATAATTTGAAATTCAGTGCTGAATGCAATATTTCTCAATTAATATAATTTGCCGTGTTTTTTTGTGATATCATTGTTTTTACAGTAAAATAGTTGATTTTTTTATAACACGATTAAGTTTTAATTATAATAAAATTGCTCTGTGATATACGCCAAAAGGATGTGTGTTTCGGTGAACAAACCCAATTATTGTAGTCATTATTTTTCATTTTGCATAACAAATTTACATTACTTCGTGGAATTTAATAATAAAAACAAATCTTTTTTCGCAAAATCGACACGCGTGACTTTGAGAGGAGATACTACTTAACAAAAAAAGGAATAAATAAAAAAAATAAATATAAGTCATGACACGTTCATTCCAAATAATGCGTACTTTTGATTTTCCACACCAATGGCAAGTTTTAACGAGATCGTTAACGACGACAAGACCGCTCCGTTTTCGAAGCGAATTTATCTGTCAAAATGTACACTCCGGCGCCGCTGCTGATCCGCAAAGCACCTGCGATTTTGATGACACACAGTACAATTTTTACAGTACAAACTCAGTAAGTATGGGGGAAAATGTATATATGTATAAGCTATCTATCAAAATCGGATATAGATAGGCACGGCAATTGACCAAATATTTGAGCAGAAATGTCCTCAAGTTGTTGATTACTTATTTGCTGATTAAAATCATACGAAATTATAAGTTACGTCAAATAATGAATAAGGGGAACTTTTGATAACTATATGAATTTATATGAATATAAAATTTTGGTTGTCTGTAAAAATTGTATTACCTCAATTTATAAAAAAATCGTGTTATTTCTTGTTAATATAAATAAATATTTGGATATTTCATTTGAAAGTACAAAAAAAAATGTATTTACGGAATTAATATAGCGAATAATATTAGCAAAGCTTTTAAATTTATTAACGAACAAAATTTCTTTTGTCTTCGCGCTATAAAATACAAGAAATTGCGTTGGTTAATTTGTCCCCTTGACCCCGCTCTACCACTTTTTCATTCTGTTCTTACGGCGTAATACAAAGTCAGGATCATTATGACCCTAAAGAAATGTGGAGCCATGTTTATCTTTACGGTTTTATTGGATTTTTTTGTGAATTCCACCGAAAGAGCGAGGCGTTTGGTGTACATATTTTCTTTGTCCGACCGTCACTATGTTTATTCCCTGAGTAAGAATCACGATAATCGACGCAAAGTTAGCAAAGTTACCAAATATACCCTAAATAATTTGACCTAAAATGTAATACACATATATCTGTATCATTTTATATGATATCATCATACATTGTTTTTTAGAAAATACTATTAAATATAACTAAAAATTATGTCTGCAAACATCCTTTTGCTTTTTTTCTTTTTACTAATTTTACATGAAAATGCAATAAATTAAATTAGTAACATCCTATTTTCTGTGCACATTAAATGGTGTGAAGTTTCACGGTTTTATTCAATCTCGTTAAACTTAACGGTGCAAGAATAAATATTAGTACGTATCACGCGGGGCATCAAATAGTAGCAATTTTTCGTGACGACAAATGCGGTGATTTTAAACAGTACGTAATATTAAACATGAAGACAAAAAAAGAGGCAAAATGAAAAATACGCGATCAAGATTTTAAGTGAAGTTTTTTTTTTCTTTTCTGTGGCCAGAGTCGCGCGTTTTACCATCACCTTATATATGCTTACGTGGCATAGAAATTCACCCCATTTTGCGCTTACCCTAGCGCGCACGGAAACGACCATAGTGTGACAGCCTTGGAGCCCATTCACGGCATTGATTTTCTTTTTGGGGTTCCTCAGCTGAAGCGCCCTAACCACCCCTGCATTTTGCGTCTCATGGCTATGTCATTGCCCTTGGAAAAATGGCGCGTACTATTTTTTTTCCTTTTTTTTTAAGGGCGACGAAGATCGCTTAAGGATAAACGTGGCTTTAATTTTTCAAGCCCTAAATAACACTCCTGATACAAAACGGTGAAAAATGCAAGGGAAAAGGAGTAATATAATAATTCAAAATAATTTATTGATGCCTGATGATAGATTGATAAAACATATTTTAAATATTCTGCAAAACAATTATACATTATTTATTTTATTACATAATATTGTCTTCAATTTACTAAAAACTTTCTATATTCTTCTCTATTTTATATAGCTATTTGGACCTTTCTTCGACATATAATGTTATCAAAATTTAAAGCATTAAAATTAAAAAAATATTAAAGTAAAGTATTTTAGAATAAAATTGAACTAACCCTGAAAGCTTATATATAATACATTTTTAATTGTTTAAAATAAACGTATATTACATACAAATAATAATAATAATCTTTACATTGTTAACTTGAACATTTTGTATATATATATTTCATGAACAAGTTCCACCACATTTACAAAACATAAATGTGAAAAGGCATTGCTTATTATTGCGAGAACCTATTTTATAATAAACATTGCTGCTTGAAAAAAATTTGACCGAAATGTATTATCTTTTCATGAACATAATGCTGAATTCAATTCAAATACTGAATATCATTATTCTTATTTTTTTGCGTATTCGATATTATTTTAGGTAATGTTTTTTCCATAAATGTTACAAAATGATTTTTTTAACATAATCGAATAATAATAATTAATATAGAAAACAATATTCAAGGCAATTAGCATGAACAAGTTCTTCTATAAAAATGTTTACAAACAATAGATTGTAAACAATAGATTTTGTTTTTGCCCTTTAATTCATCTTGAAGTAGTTTAAAAAAGATACAATATTGCATTAAAAATTGCCAAAAAGCTTAAGAGGGGAAAAACCACGATTTTTTTGCAGAATGTATCAAAGATAAAAGTATTAAGTTTAAACTATTAAAAGGACTACTTTTTCTAGTACTAAAAATAATTTTTTATTGAAAAAATGTAATTTATTTAAATCTCGTGTATATTGCGTTACTTTTTGTTCATGTCCATGTTATTGGCCGTGCAACTACAGATCATAAAAATCATCTGCCATCAAAAAATAAAAAATCTACTTGAAGCAAACATACATTCCTATCAGTAAGCATATGGGTTTTTTTTAAATTCGAATAGCAAAAAAGTTTTTGTAAAATTTTAGTTAAGAATTGTAAAGCAAGAAAAATATATTTCATGTAAAAATCAATACATTAAATAACGAACTGCGTAACACAAGTTCAAATGTTTTGCAAATCTCTCTGTGAAATTCATTAGTAAAACTTTAATTTTTAATAAAAACTGGCAACAGATAAAAAATTTTCGTGCTGCAAAAATTCCATTTACATTAACTTGGAAATATTCGACATTCGATTCATTGAATAAACTCTTAACATATTTCTACACAATATTATTACATTTATTCATTTTTCACATCAAATAGCCAGGGATACATCTACTTTGCCCTCACAGTGAACGTAACAAACATCGAAATTAAAACGAATGAATATATATATATAAATATATATTTGTTACCTCCATACGAGACGATACAAAATCACGATCCTTTTTAATTAGAAATAATATGATTGCAACGTTCTGCTTGTAAATTGTGATTTCGTATTGAATTCCTGTAACGTTGAAATAAAATTGATTCTGCGTTTGCCAGTGCAAACAGAATTTGCAAGTAAATCATATTTTTGAATATTAACGAGAATAATTTTTTCAAAGAAATATAATTAATAGTGAAATGGTTTGCAAAGCATGTATATAAAGCTTTCGGAAACGCAGTTATATAGATTTAATATATAAGCACTTTCATACTTCTTTCATCTAAATTCTTTCATGTGTGCAAAACCATAATTAATGTAAAAGCACCGGTTTTCGAAACTGTGTGAAAGACAGAGTGAAATTTATTCAAGTTTCTGTTTTTTTATCTTATTTCTATTTCTAATAATCATACAAAATTACAACAGTTTAACTCCCAAACTTCATTACAAGATACATATGACATTACTTTAACATAAAAATAAATGTAATCTAACAAGATTTTTGTATTGTTACATCTTTAATTAATCGCATTTAAGTTCAAAGTAACCCTAATTTAACTTAATTAAGTGTGTCCTTAATTAAACAAAATAATTTCATTAGCGTTGAATAAATGTGAACGAAGAATTTCCCAGTAAACTAAATTTCGTACGCTGAGGGAAAGAAAGGGAAAGCTTAGTGAGATAAAAAATTGCAACAGAAAGAAAGACACAGAACAACAAGAAAACAAAACAAAAAAATTAGGCCGCAGGTTACGGACAAAGACGTGATTATTACGGCGCCTGTAGTGGGAATATATTTGCCGTCGCTAGATCCCCGTTAGACCAGGCATTGTTCTTTTGTCGACAATGTCAACTACCAGGACGCATTGTTGTTGAATCAATAAGACTGAACTTCATTGTCGTGGCCCTAGCGGGAAAACGCGCGTGGTCCAGACGTTTAGTTATGAGAGCGTCACTCATCACAGCGTAGAGTAATATATTTTCGGCGACACGCCGTACCCACCTTGTGGTATACAAGCGCTTGAATTATTATTATGGATATAGTCGCGGCCGTTGATCACTCGTGCCCCGGTATTGCGCTGACGTTATAATAAATACACCGATGGGCTTTTTAAATTGATAGATCTGCAGCCCTGCGACCCCGTCGCGATATCTCTCTATGCGTTTTTTTTTCACTTCTTTTTTCTTTTTCTCTCCCTTGATAGACCTAGCAGCGATTGTAAACAATTCATTTTTCGATTGCAAAATTGACGGAATGGAAAGATCCAAATCTCGTTCGTTAACTACTTTTCGAGTATACAAAATCAATTGTCCACTCGTTGATGTTGACTTTTTTGTGCGAATTACAACGTGCAATTTATGAACGTTTTGCATTTGGATTGTTTCAAGTCAATAAAAGAAATTGAAATTGGATAGAGTGAACGGTTTAACAAGAACTCAATGAACGTGAGAAAAAATGGAAATAATAATTATTGCATTAATTGAGATGATTTATTATTTAATTGACTGCTTCCATAAGAGATACTTATCAATATTTTTTCGGTTGTTAGTTTTGAAAATATTGCGAAATATTCTAAATAAATTTTAATGCTTTCTATTTAATACAGATTGTACACAGAGGAAAAATATTGTGAAATTTGGAGATAATCATATGTTATAGTTAACCGAATGAGGCTTTATTTTTATTTTAACCATAAAGCTGAAAATTATCCCAAAAATGGTCTGCTTAACCCGAGTTCTGTTTGTGTTAACTCTAAAAAGTAATCGAAAACAAATCATGCCATAAATTTTCTGATTGTAAAAAATAACTAAAATAAGTTATACGTTTTCACAATTCAAAAAACTTTCTAAACAGAAAAAAACATTTTTCAGTCCGATTTTTCAAAGATTCGCTTTCAAAAAAATAATTTAAAAAAATCACTTTGAAAAACAATACGGTAATTTTGTGAATTACAAAAATAATATTTAATGTATAAACCGAGCATAAAGTAAAACAAAAACATTAAACATCATCAAACATTCATTCTACTACTACATCAACGTAGTACTTTATTTCCTGCATTCGTATCATCCTCTTCTTCAAAATGTAAACGAACAAAAAGCATCGCTGGCAGGAAATGCATATCGTTGTTTTCGACGAGCAATACTTTGATTATTTTGTTCGTTGTGCGTTTTTTTGTTTACCTCTCTCCTGTGCGCGGTTTTTTGTCTTTTATCAGAGAAGGCGGGATCTTTAGTGGCCGTTAAAAAAAAGGTACGTGAGTGTAGCGCGACCCTCTCTGATATATCCCTCTCTAAATGGCAGGTCGCCGAGTGTGCTAACAGCGAAGTACATGCAAGCACCCTAGTGACGCACACGCAAAGTCCCATTGAATGTGCCGTACACACGCACTGCACGCGGTAGGCATACAATGCTAGCAAACACTTTGCATTCGTAAACACGCGTAAACAACAACGGTGGTTTCACACCTTAGGTACGAAAGCCCTCGCTAACTAAAAGTACAGCCGGAACAGGTCGCGTTGTTATTACGTCCACGGAGACGCATCTACGAATGTCAGAGCCATTCGCACAAGATGATGTGTTGTAATAACTGGTAATAAACGTTTCGTCGTTAACACGCTGTTGAATTCGTTTCTATTCTAAGTAATATCTAATTCTGTTCTCTAACACTGTGAGTTTAATTAATACATTCAAAAATAGTTGATATTAAACACTTTCAAACGTTTTTGTGAAATTACATAGAAGAGTTCTAAAGTTGCTTAAAAGAGTACTTATAATCAATGCTGCAATCATTTCGCATTTTGTGAGACTAACATTTTTAGACACTTATATTACTTAGACTTCATATTATCGAATTCGAGACGAAATTAATGAATTATTTATGCATCTATTATATATTAACTGATTATAAACTATATACTAAATCTAAACCACGTATAGAGTTGTTTTAAATTTACTTTAAGTAGAACTTATACTAGATTTATGCTACATTTGTATAAATTTTGCTTTTAGTGGATAATAACTTTAGCATTGCTTGTGAATCATTTTAACCATTTACTGGAATTTCACTTTGCAAAATACAGAAAACGATATAATTTAAATGATGACATTTTGCCTTAATAAAGCAAAATATCTCAATTTTTTGTGTACAATTTGACAATTATATCAGGTAATGAGCCACATTGGACTTGGTTCAAAAAAACCCAACGAAGCTATAAGTAAATTATTTTTCCTTCGAATGCGTTGCTCGTTTATCTGCAAATGAACGCATGTCATAATAGCCGCAAAACCAAGCCAATTTCCTTAATCATATTTGACTGAATATAAATAGCCAAATTATTTCGTTGAAGCAGCAGAGCTGTCGGGGCTTGTCGAGAATCAATGACGAGTGTCTCTGTCGCGGCAGCGCGTAATGAGAACAATCAATAAGAATATTCAAAGTGTGACGATCCGATGGCCATTTGGAACACCCTGGCCGTCAGATCGACCGGTAACAAGAGAGACAGGACAGTTAAAATATTGATTCTCACGACAATAAAAAGAAGAAAAAAAGTACTGCGGTGCCCCACCTTATTTTTCTTTTATCCTCCCTTTATTTCTTCTCCTTTTTTAATTCACCTCTTCCTCTTATACATTTCTCTCTTGTTTTATCTGCTTGTTTTATCGAACGATTAATTTACAAGGTATTTGCTCCGCACTGGAGATCAAATTCAAACAAATTCGTCGCAATTAAACATTCGTCTTAAGATATTAAAGACTCGATTTATAATCAAATTCCTGCTTTCACTTCATTATTTCCGATCGAGAGATGGGATTTTTTTGACAATTGTTTCACACGGACAAACATCTTCTTGAGACAAACTTTGTTCGCAATTTGATGCCTTTCTGTGTGCCAGAGAGCCCGAGAAAATGGACGTTAACGAGTAGCGCCGCGCCTTCGTATAAACAGACGGACCGGAGCGTCTTTGCTGAAAGTTTAATTAAATAACGGCTAAACGAGGGTGGCAAGACAGCTAGAAATACAAGCTTCAGTGGTAAGAAAGGCCACCGTCAACGACAACGCGATGTGTCCTTCGAGGTGGCAACTTGCTCGCTGACTTGCTAGTTATTTAATTACCCTGGAAATTCTCTATCGTCTGACACTTTTGCCCACGCGAAGACCGAGTTTGGCTCTTTTTTACTACGTTCTTAAAGTTTATCCACATCTTAACTCTCTATTATGATCCACGGTTCCGAACTCTCTCCAAGACTCCGCTAAATTCGTTTACAGTTCGGCCAACTGTGACGCGCGGAAAACTTCGCCTAAATATGTCCCTTTTATTACGATGAAAAGCTATATCAAGTTAAGCTAAAGCGCACATCTTCAAACGAAAATTGGATTGAGTTGAAAGCACTGTTGGAAGACATTGAGGTGTCAGACACGTTGGGGAAGTTGATTCAATTCTTCTATAGTATAACAAAATAATTCGAAATAATACGTTCGATAGGATATGCATTTGGAAAAGTTCAATTGAGGGCTGTTGAAATAAGGAAAAGACTCTTAGAATAAATGAGGTGTTAAAGGGATGGTACTTAATCGTATTTACAACAGTCTCAGAATATTTAATTCTGTTTAATCATTTCATCTATTTAAAAAAAAGTAAAGTAAACTTGAAACCCACCTAATTTTGACGCAAAAAAAATAAAATGATAAAGACCTATTTACTGCTAAGAAATCGATCGTCACCAGTCACTTCTCAAACCACTTTCTATTTAGATATTTCAAAAGCCCATTTCCAAACTCTATAAGCAGCTTTACACAAACTATGTTTTAATTGACCAACAAAATGTTAACAAGAATTTTCCTACAAAACTTGATTATGCATTCAGGAGGAGAAAACTTATTGTTATCTAACATAAAAATGCAGGAAATATTATTTTAAATGATTATAAGAAATGCGTTTTGTTCCTCTTTTTATGTTACTCACGAGCGAGTCATTTATTCAGAATCAAGCAGCATCCTCTTTAACATGCCTCTGTCTTCATTCTCGACCTCGTAGGTACAGTTACTACAAACTTAGCAGCAAAACGAATAGATTCCCCTTGGGAACTCGCGAGCATTTCCGGCTCTTTCCGCTCGCAGTGGAAACCTTGGTAAGCTGCTGCAGCTTACCAAGGCTTAAACCGGTGACAGGATGATTGCTGGTATTATCGGAATTACGCAAGAGCGAATTGCCCTGCCTGTAACGAACTCGTAATATCGCAAAAATCGCACGTTAACCCCGCGGCCGGGACATCTGTTGTCCTTTTCTCCAACTGGCCTCGAGGGATGCGATCGGTATTATTTCCTTTGAAACCAGTTTCGAATCACGCGAATTCTATTGGATATTGCGAGAATTCAGCTATTGAAAGAAAAACGTGGAATGGAACTAAAAAAAGGAAAAAAAAGAAGATAAAAAATTCTAGCATCGACATATTGGGATCTCGAAATCCAGACACTCCAACTACGGCGGATTTCACTGTCATCGTGATTTCTTTCGTGTCCAAATTACGAACGATACGTCATCACTTTGAAGGATGGGCAAAGATTTGAGAAATGAATTTAATAGAATTTCTGCGGTCTTATCGGTATTAAAACGCGACCATATTGTCTTAAAGTCAACTTCATTTCGGTACATTAACAATGAATATCTAAAATCAAACCTTTGTTGCATTTTTAAACTACTTTTACTATTATTTTTACACCCAATGGAATGTAGTAATGTCTTGAACAAAATTTTTGTATGCAGTATTTTATAAAAGCTGCTGAGATGTTGAGTGGTTTTGTGCAGCATAATCGTAGTCTGCTGTAACAATGTGCCATTGCATAAATAAAGCCCATAGGTTGGACGGTGATCAATATTGGATGTGATGAAAGTAAACCGTTTGCGCGCGACCCTCGTAGACGCGGCCGTCTGTGTAATTTAATGCCGAGTAAATACGGCGCGGGAGTAGTTTTGTGTTGTAATCTAGATGAATTTGCCGACGGCACTCCCTACAATGAGCACACGTAGGTCTTGTCAATTACCGTCATCCATAAAAAGAAATGCGACCACACTTTTTTATTATTACTGTCATTATTACTGCTTAACTTCAGAGGAGGCTTGAGAAAATAGAAAGAACCGTTACAACTAGGGAAAAAGTGGATGGTTATTGACGAGTTTGCTTTTCAAAATGGATATTCAAGTCATAATCTGACATAGCAGCTAATGTCGTGCGTAAGAAAAATTTTCTGTCTTCCAAAAGTATTCACTAGTGAAAATACTGTATTTCGCAACGAAGGAGAAAAGTTGCTGATCCTATACGAGTCATAGCCAACTCAGGGAACGCGAATCGGTTATTTTGCTCTTGTTGTGAAAGATATTATTTTACGAGTGCATTGAAAAGGCCTTCTTCTACCCAAAATGTGCTATTTTTGTCCCTCTTTTGAGGAACGAACAGAGTTTTTTCATGCTTTCATCATTTCTTTTCCATTTTTTTCTTTCAGAAAAAATAATGTGTAATAATTAATATTAATTTCATTTTACAAGTGAGAAGAGAGTGTAGCATATTTTTATACAAGTGCGACAAAAAAATAACTTTATTTCGCTTTGATGTGGTTGAAAAACGTAAAACGAAGCCATTTTTCGCATATCGACTGTAAAGTTTGCGCGAATTTATCGTCTCGTAATATGCGAGGGGCGTTGTTACTCAGACGTCATCATGCCTGTAGCGGTCTGTTCGTCCTTCGTGCGCATCCTGTTTTCAACCACGCTCAGCCGGATCCAGTCATGTTCGCATTATAATGGCATTACGTGTCCTCATAGTACATCCCTCCGTTAGACACTGTCCATACTTTTAACCCGAAGCATCGCACACGCATTTTCACTTCAGCTTGTTTTTCATTCAACCTGCGAATACGCGCACAGAAATTCAGCTTCTCGAGATATACATACGCCGTTCATTGCAAATAGAAATGTTTCCTTCGCATTTACATCGCTGCTTGTTCAAAAAAGAAAGTAAACAAATTTTTATTCGCTTTTACTCCCGAGTTTTCTATTAGCAACATTATAACTCACAATCACGAGTTTGTTTCTATCTTTCTGTGATAAACATCGATGATTATGATGAATAGCGAAACATGTTTAACATAAATCACATAGTTTTGAATTCCTTAAGAATAAAAGTATGTTTTTCAAACTGAATTTCTGTGTTGTTAAAAACTTCTTTTTAATGAAAAAATTTTATATAAAAAGATAATTTTGTTACATAATTGGAATTACGTGCAATCGATAAAACATTAATTACGAAAAGTTTCATTAACGTAGTTAGTTTTTTTTTTTCTTAAATATATTCTGATTTCATTTTATCAACATAGTCAGATTCCAACGTATCAACTTTGTTAATCTTTAAATTCACATAGCTGTTACGTTGAAATAGAAAAACTCTTATAAATTTTGTCTTAACTCATTCATTCTTCTTTCAGTTCTTCTTTTTCAACTGAATACTTTCCATAATGTCATTCATTTTAATAACAGTGAAAATTTTTACAACCACTATCTTACATTGACGTTCGTGGTTTCAAATTGTCGTGTGCAAAGATAAATTCATCATCTCAATTTTATTGCCTGAATGCCATTGCTGGGTCGATAAAAAACACGACCTGGGATGAATGCAATTAAGATCGTTTTCCGGCGCACTTTGCTCGAGCATGTAAAATCTCAAGGATATAATGCATTCGACTCCGACGCTGAATATTCATTGAGCCTCGACGCCGTCAGTAAACTTTCTGCCGCGGAATTTAAAAGGCGGCTGATGATGGACTCTATTTTTTCGGCGGGATTTGCATCCTCTTTACTCTACTAGAAGGAGAGGAAGGGGTCAATCTTGCACACCAGGGATCTACTTTTTGCTGATTTCTTCTTTTTTTCATAGTTTTTTCTACTGACTCAATTGGTCGTTTCTTGCAACTTCTCCTTTTTTTTTATTTCACGCTGCAAAAATGAGCTGACTAAGAGTGTTTCGCAACTTCGTCAGCTTTTTGCACGGCGTAACAGTTCGTGCCTTTGGTTTTACACACAGACACACACACATACTCATGTTCAGTCGCGTAAAGGCCTTCTACTTCGTGTACCAAGCTAGCAAGACAGAAGCCCCAATTCCTGGGTTCGGTTAAAACGCACCTCGTACCAATTAGGGGAGTTCGTCTGGCGCCCACTTGGATTTAGTAGCCTAATTAATGAAATTGATTCGACCAGGATGTTACAATCGGTAACGGCCTTCGGGCTTCCGCGGCGATTTGGATGGTCGTTAACCTCCTCGCTTTGAATCGTCTCGTTACCGTCTTTCGACCCCGCGTGGTGCGTGCAATTAGCGCAATAAACCTGGTCGCTTTTTGGCCTCCAACCAATCGGCTAAAATCTTCATATTTCCTTATTGCAAAATCACCAGTCGTCCGAATATACTTTTTTGATAAAAAGAGCTAATATTATTACTAATTATGTACACGGAAGAAAATGACATAGCAAATATTTCGAACTTTCAGTAAATATTACAAAGTGCGGTCTTATTGTTACAGAATATTTCCAAATTTTACTGAAATACATAGTAATAATTAGACAAAATTTAATTTCGTGAATTTTATTCGATGGATTTTCCATCACATGATTACTGTGTCATTTATTTAGGTGTATCATTCAATGTCGATACACCCATCGTCATTCAATGTGTATGTTTTTTTATTATAGAAAATGAAGAAATAAGATTTTTATTTACGACGATAAAATCTAAATTTAATATAACGATAAGAAAAAACAAGTATAAGAAAACTTTGAATATATGGAAAAAAGGAAAAAGTAAATGGTAGAGTGTGTTAGGATGGATAAACAGTTTTAATACACTAATAAAAAAAAGAAGGACTGAGCGCAAAAATGTATTGGTCATGCTATAAACTTGAATATGTTTGCCAAGCAATGAAATGTACGAGTGAAAAGTCTCGCTGGATTTTCGATCGATTTGGGGGACGTAGGGACGTGAAAAGCGAGCATCTTGGACTCGTAGCACTCGAAGCCCATCCTTTGTAGATAGAGTTCCAGCGAGTGGTTGGACTGGTGTTTGTTGTCCGTTGTTGTTCAACGAGCAAACATAGTTCTTGGACTTGGAAGATCGCGGTAAAGCCAAATGCTGAACTTTCGAGAAATGCGAATCCTTTATTTTCCACGATTCGTTTGCCACGCCCTCTTTTCCGTCAAGTGCGGCGGACCTTCAGCAACAAACTAAGAAAATTTTCAAGAATGTCCCAACTTGTACTGCACGATTAACAAGCTATGGAAGTAATTTTGTTTGGTTTTTCAAAATTATTCATCTTGAAGGAAAAGCTTTCGTAAACTTTTACGATAGTACAATCCAACGGCGAATCTAGAATTACTATTTGAAAACAAGTGAGTGTTTTGTTTTCTTGTAATAATATACAAGATGTAGATGAAAGAGCTTCTATTCGTTAACCCGTACAGGTTTACAAAATTCTATGTATTGATTATGACGAACAAAAGTTATCTTATTCTCACAACGGCAGTGTATCATGAAGAACATATTTGAGGGAGAAATGAAATAATTGCATTCTTCATAAAAGTAATATCTCAATATAAACTCTTGAATTTCTATCCAAGCTGTTCTTATCCCTAACAAAAAGGTATCGTCTACTTTGGCTTTAAATTAAAGGTGGTTACCACAACCGCGACCTCGCAAAACTATGCGAGCGCGGTCATAAATGCGCCTTATCTCGCTCTACTTCGCTGACTGTGAGTCGGCAACGGGTCTTTCTTCTTTTGTCCTAATTCCCTTTTAAACTCGTCTTCATCCAACACAATCGGATTTCATTTATTTTTCACGACACGTTTGTCCAACGAGCCGAACCGGTTCGTAGAATGCAATCCGTGCGACGAAGACGCATCAAAGTTAACGAGACTACAAATCCGAACAGAATGTCTATTGGTTCTTTCCTGTGCGGTACATAAAAGCGGCTTTGTCAAAGGCGAATTGTTTGCGAACATTTCGGCGTACCGATAAAAATGCAAAGGTCATAGACGGTCTAGGACTCAATGATACGCGAAGCTTCTGCGAATACCAATACCAAGTGTAGTTCCTTATACGAGCAGACTGTGATGCGTCTTTTACAGTTGATTCGTTGCGAAATTAGTTGAAAAAGAGTTAACTGTAATTTAATTTTTTGATTGTGTGTTTGTGTTATCGGAAAAGAAACAATTCTGTACGTTTGTATAATATTCTTATGAAAGTGAGAACATCTGTTATATTTATACTGATCATTAGAGGAAGATTGTTTCAAACAAAACATCTGTTTTTATTTCAATATTCTTAATCATAAGGTAACAATCACTGTTAATAAGATAAATTGATTAGATATTATGTTTATGAATAGTTAATTATTAGTAATTGTTATCAATGCATCAGTAGCGACTATAACAAGTAATGATGGAACCAAAGATAAACTATTAATTCAAATGAATTTGAGAAAATATTAATACAATTATGTGTTATGCAATAATTTTAATGTTAACATTTTTTTTATTTTAGGTTGCGCATTCGTAAAACTTTCATCTCATCAAGAAGCACAGGCGGCAATAAACTCTCTACACGGTAGCCAAACTATGCCGGTGAGTATCTTTATTTTCTATATTAACTGTTCTATATCAAATAATTTCCAGAATTTCACATATATTATTATAAATTGATCCATAACATCAAATGTTCAGATGAAAATTTCTTTTTCACTTTCAACATTAACGCCAACTCTGTTTTATGCAGAGTTGGCGTTATGAGTTATGCAAAAGTTTTGAACTTTTATATACTACAAAGCGTATAATACTACTTCGTATTTAATATGTCGTTTCTTAATAACAATACTAAAGTTACGTAATATTTATATACCATTTGAAATATTTTAAACATTCATTGGATATACACGCGTAAATATTATATATAAAGTGGAATATTCATTTACGTATACTTGTTTTTCATAATGGTCGTAAGTTCCAGTTCATATGTCACGGTAATGCAACGTAATTTAACACACTGCAGTTGACCAGGTTTAGGGTAACGTAGAGGGATAGTCGTGGATCGTAGAAACGTAAATTTACCTACTAGCATGTCCGAGCATTTAGCACAAATGCGATGAACCACTGCGTACACACTCGGCACCAGTCATAAACGATGTCTCGCACGCAGGTGTGTACAACACTGTAACGCAATAATGTCCCGCACGAGGTACAAAATCGGATACACTTTTCATAAAAGGTGCGCTAGAATCATCGGTAATAATATACAGATCAGTTAATTATTATCTCGAGTTAGCGTAAATTTGTTAAATACAAGTTTTAACATTCATCGAATGACAAAATTGAGACCTATTATTATTTTCCTTTTTTGATGTCTATTCGTAAAGTTATGTCACTTTCTATTTCATTTTGTTTTGTTTTCTCTGACACCTCGCAATATAAGGCCCAGAAAGTAATTTGATTTGGCTGCGTTCATTCAACCCACAATTCAACTTGCCACCCTTCATATCGGCCACGAAGCAGCGTTACAACCACGACATCCCAACTCATACCTACGAAATGGGATATTGATTCACAATCTAATACGTTATATTCGTCGTCGTCGTTTTTGTCACCGACAACAATTACGATGACAGAACGACGCAACGATGTCATAATATAAAAATACTTGAGTGAATCTCTTCTTTCGCTTTAAATATCAAATTAAATTATGCGGATAAACATTATCTGCAATGATAAATGATGAAACGGGGAAAAAAATCACGGGAAAATAGATGGATGAACGAGGGTTGTGAAAGTTTATTTAGGATTCAAAAAGACTATTCATTGCAAATGATTACGGCTCACTGATTTTAATGAACGGATTTTCGTGATGATGAAATCGCATTCTTCGTCCAGAATGATTCAAGACATAAATTATGTTACGACAAACGTATGAGTCTCGTGCAGTAACAAAATACACATTTAATTGAGATTAGAGAGAAGTACTTTTACGTATCGAACTATAATCAATCGAGAAAACGTAAATTGTGTATATCGGAAAGCGAATTTCCTGAAATGGAACATTTCTGAACCAAATCTGTTTAAATTAAACTTCAATTGTTTGTTACAAACAATTGAATATTCCTATTTCATTATATACGTATATGCACTCCTTTCAACAAATTAATAATCGAAATTACGAAATACTATCAACTGAAATTCTAAACGCAATTGCAGTTGAGGAAAAGTCATTTGCCGTATTTTCTAAAAGCCTTAAAAAAGCTTCAGTATGGAAATATATATACGCGTTAAATCTCCTAAGAATCGTTAAGTTACGTAAATTCGTGTAACTGTCTGACATCACAAACCAATGGGAAAAAACTCTCGAGATATAAATACCGCAGAGGAGGCAAACTGGATAATAATACGAAGAGTCATTAAATCTGAAAAATGCTAAAATTTGCAGCTCGCATTATATCGGCTCCCCCAACTTGCTTGCTTTCGGTTTTCAACTAGTTAAGTGGGTTTAGTCGGAGCCCCCTATTGCAGGTTGCACCATGTAAAACGCTCGACTGTAGGGAAGGCTCTTGTAATGATTAAGGCCCGTTAGAGCAAGGGATGCGCCTATTGTGTCGCTCGACTCTAGATATGAGAAGCACGATCTGCCAAGAGTATTCCAAGAGCTCTTGAAAACTTGACTCTCGTTCTCCTTGGATAACCACGACTGCTCTTGATACCGACCAGACTTGACTCTAGTGGACACCCAGCGAAGCAATTCATAGCATATCTCAACATACCGCAAGGTAAACTAAACAAAGACTGTCGACCATTTGGAGCGTTAGATGATGAAAAACATCTTCACATCTTCTGTATGCGCGTAATTAAATCCCTGAGCACATATCCTTGTTACAAAGGTCTCGTGTACATATCTCGTAACAAACTTCTACATTCGCAGTTAATTCCCCTCGAATCTAATTAACGGCGCTCCACATCTTGCATTCATTAACACTCGAGTATGTCACTTTCGTTGAACGTTTAGTACTATCTTGTCGCATTTACAATGTGACCATTTTATCAAAATTAAATGATAAATTTATCAAAGTTTAACCAATCTTTTTTTATATTAAAACATTCAGTATACCTACAAAAATTATTGGAAGAAATTACATACTTAAAATTGTATTATATATAGTTTTCGTTTTTTATACGAATTCTTTATTATTTATTAAATCTCCATAATCTATTACGGCTATTTAGTTTTTTATTCTATCAGCACATGAAATTGTCACCCTTTCAAAAGCTGGTTTAATGTAAAGCTCCACTGCGATAACTAGAAAACTCCTAAGTTTTACTATATGTTATATAAAATATAATATTTCAGATGAAATATTTTGAGTGTTTTAATACATACACTTCTGTATTATTAAAGTATTTTCCAGTTTTATATAACTTCATAACCTTTTTATCGTCGAAATTGCACAAATTTTATAGCTTGGACACAAATGCCGGTCACGTTTTTCTGTTTTCTTATTGCTATCCATGAATTTTTTTTTTTTTTTTTTTTTTTTTTTTGATGGGCAATGTAATGTTTGACCTTATTAAGATACAAACAAGCATAGTACTTACATTCCCGGTGAGAACTCAAGAATAAATTTCATTAGGGGAACGAAGGGAAAAATTCAATAATGTCTTTGTCAAGGAGTCTTGTCTTGACACATGTGTCAAAACGAACGATGCTAAATTTATTCTGACAATATGGAAGTGCTGTCTTTTGCCAATAGAATGTATTTTTGATTAATTGTTGCAGGCATCGTATTGAATAGACATAACATAATGTATCAGTGCCATATTTCCGGTGTTTATTGAAAAAAACGATGTTTGTGTACTTGCATTGGCTTCGCCTTCTTCTTCATTTTCAAATCCTTCGCACAGTATATGTCTCCGTCGATACATAGACTACTCTACACATTTGCGCTTTTCGAAGCGTGTGACATTTCTTGTCACACTCTTCGACACTCACTACAAACCGTCTGGCTTTATCGTGTCAGTTTTGTGCTGATCGCAGCAACAGGAAATGTCTTGTGATAAAACGAAATCGAAAGCAATACTTCTCTTTATTCCGACTCGAAGCGAATCATTGTAGCATAATAACATAGTTATTAAATTTCACTTCGTTTATTTTTTCACTTTCATATCAAACTACTGTCTTGGATTTTAAATGAATAAATCCGACAATACGTTACATAAAAATGAAATGCTTTTATTGAATCGCCCGAACGTTTTTATCTTAAGTACATCAAATATATGTCTTTTTTTGTAACTGAACAAAACTTACAAATTTTTTTTGAAAAAAAAAACGTGACAGGTTTTTTTCATTGCTGTGCGTGTTTGAATCTTTATTGTTCATAAATTTTATGATAATCATAAGAAATGATTTTTCGTCATTATTGTGGATGCTAGAGTCTTATTTTTTCCGGTTCTTTATTGCAACATCAAATTTTTCATGATCTGAAAGAAAGATAGATAAGACGTTTGGACGCGAACAACGAAGTCTTTTAACTTAAAATGGAAGAAGTTTTGGAACAAGTGGAATTCGATCCCTTTGCGATTTCCTTTCTTTGATCGAAAGGTGACACGAACGATTACGCGCTTAAAGTTTAAAACTTCGTTACGACGAAAGTGAAGACTGTGCTTAACACGACGCTCTGTTCTCAACCTTTAGTTGAACGTTCCTTTCTCCTCTTAAACGAAAAGTGGATTGAAGGAAATTGTCTCTGCATTAACGGAGGCTCAGAAACTGCTTCCAACATTTAATTAAAGGCATTCCCTGAGTAATTCTCCGGTAACTCGTAATTGCATCGCTTTTATCTACAGTACAACTGTTATTTGTTTGCCGACCAGCCGATTCAAACAAAATCGGCAAACTTTTACGTGAACATGAATGTCAGTCAGCCTGTTTCTGCCATGCTTAACTTTTCAAATAAATAAAGCAGGACAGAAGCATCATGCTTTCGCTGGTTTAGTTTATTTCTATTTGAACATTGAGAAAAAATTTGTTGTGTTTAGTTTTTCATGATTTTACTGACTTAAATTGTAACATTCATTTTACTTGGATTTCTTTTTTTGTATATAACAAACAATCGATACTTTAGTTCACTCTTCTTGTAACGCTATAATGTCTTTTGAAGGTGTCCACGAGATACATAAAATGCATAAAAGAATGCCACAAAATAAAAAGTGGCGACGACGATAACCATAAAACAATTGAGCTGAGTGTTTTTCTGGCATTTACTACACTGTCGACGAAGATAATGGATCAAACAGATTTGTTTATATCTAAATGAAAGAAAAAAAGGATTGTACTTTACGTAAGAAGCTGTCTTTTACATAATGTGAAGTTGAAAAAAATTCATGCAAAAAGAGATAAACTAATTTCTTTTTATTATTCACCACTTAAAATTTATTATCGCTATGTTTACTTTTTATTATGGAATTATAAACTATTTTTTTCATCCACATTTTCTCAAGAAAACAAGTTTTTTCTTAATGTTTAGATTACATTAATTATTATTATTTGCAAAAATAAGATATTTTGTCTTTGGTTTGCACCTTTTAACTCGACGGAATTAAAGTTGAAATGATTATCTCAATTAGATACATTAAAGGAAGGTTTCTTGTAAAAGGATTTGCTTTAGGATAGATGTAGAATAGCACGAATGGCGGGACAATCGACGTTCAACTGATCTTGTGGTTTCAGTCTGTTGTATCTATTGACATTAGCGACCGTTGGGTTTGGCACGTGTGATACTACAGCTAACGGTAGCATCTCCAATCAGCAGGTAATTGCTCCATTCTGCTGGGAACCAAGCCTGACACTGCGGTCGCTTGAAATAAGCCGTGCCAACGGACTCCATACGATATGTAAACACCCAGAAGACTCGGATCAATACACCTCAAACCCTTAACTTCCTTCTTCGCGAGCGGTTAACGACGCAAATACTAATTATTATCGTGCTAACATTATGGGATTATGTGCATTTCATTAAAGCATTAAATCTTAAGTGTCTATGCTTTTTTTATATATTTCCCCCCACTTTTGTAGCATATTTAAATTTTAAAAATAAGTTTATAGTTTAAAGATTTTATTGAACTTTTTACTGTTCTTATACAATCAAATTTTTACAAAATAGTTTTTTATCATCGACTTGATAGAAATATGGTTAAGTTAAACTTAAAAACAATAAATGAAGTAATTAAATAAATTGACAGATTTATTTTTTAGTTTAACGGAAATAATTTACAATAAACAATGATGCTTAAGCACAGTAAATAAAGTTAATCGTAAATTTTGTTCAAAAAGAAATAAATTATGATTCGTAATTTAAAATAAATTAAATTGTCAAAGATAATAAAAGTTTCACAACAAAATAAAAATTGCTTGTTTTCTAGGAATCGATTTGCGATAAAAATCGAATAACTTTACTATATGCTCATCGATTTTAACAAAAGAAAGTTTTACATGTTAAAATGGTATATAAGAGTTACTGTACAAAAGTCGACAGTAAAAATGAAAATACGCAGAGTACATCTCCGTAAAACTACTGGTCATGTAACTTTTTATGTGTCTTAATTTATTTTATGGGCGTATATTTTATTAACTTTATTGATGAAGAGAAACGAAACAGAAATAAGTAAGTTTTTTACATCATTTTGTTAATTATATATATTTAAAATTATGTGTATGAAATAATACGATAATGATGCTAATAATAATAAAAATGTATGAGTACAACGGAAAGAAACGACAAAATGCAGAATCAAAGTCATAATAATTTTCAGTTTGCTGAAAATTCTTAATACGAAGAAAACGATGTTAATATAAATGACATTTTGCAAAAATTATAAATGTTTAAACTTAAATTTACAATTTATAATACATTTTCCTTATAATTTTAATAAAATATTTCATGAATACAAAAATGTGTATGTAAAAATATTCCACAAGTATTCTACAAATATGTTGATATTATTTTACATAAATAAAATATTTCAAAGCATTTAAAGTTATTCGAAATTATTTTCAACAAAAATTACTGAAAGATTCTTAAAAAAAGTATTATTTTACCTATTAATTTTATTTGTGTATATTTATAAAATCTTATTATAAATAGAATTTTTGACATTCAATTAATAAAACGAAAAATTACTTAAGTATTAAAAAACTTGAAAGAATCTGATTCTGAGTTGTTTTTATCGAAGTCCTCAAATCTCATTTCTCTTAAAGTAAGAAACGTAACAATCTTTCCTTGCCTGTATCCTAAAAATTGAGTTCAAGCTTAGTTAATAAAGCGAATATACCTAACTGGCAAAACCGAGGTAATTTGTGTTGAAGTAAAAAAAGTCCGAAACTAATCAATACATATGTTTTTTCCAAAACGAGTTCCGACGACAGATAAAATCAGACGTCGTTTATTTTTAGTGACGCGCAATGCGTGCGTTGAGGATATTTGACATTTCGATGAATTTGATAAATTAGTTTAACAAAAAGAGGTCAGCAATGGAATATATCAACTACTCCATCGTTGTGTTCTCGTAAAACTACTCTGCCGAGATAAGCCATCTAGCCGACGCTCGTATTTGCACAGCTATCACCTTATCGCGACCGATCGTTACAGCGAAAGGCAACCTCGGTGCTCACTATTTTTCGTATGTTTACGAGGTGAACGTTATTGTCGTTCATTTTCCATCCTCGTCGATCTCTTTTTGTGTTCCGACTTTCATGATGTCGCCCACATCGTCTTCGAGACCCAATCGATATACTTACTCATATTTAAATGGCTTTTACACAGAAATAAGAGAAACATATGAACCGTATTATAGATATATATATTATTTTGCCGTATTTATATTTTTAATATAACATGTAAACACCATATTTATATAATTGCTGTGAGAGTTCTTGCAAAAAAAGAATTCGCTTGTCAGCAAAATACTGTATTGCTGACATCAAAAAGCTTTCAGTGTTACATTCCGTTAGGGCAAGTTCATTTCTTGCCGTGTAAATACTGAAATATATTTTGCGTATCAGACGAAACGAAATGTTTTCAAATCCTACACGACTCAAAATAGAACCATGAGACCATTTTTCATATTCACACTGAGCACAACTACAATTCTAATCTTTTCACAGTAAAAGGATAATATTACTATTAAGAACTATTTAGTTATAGAGATTTAACGATGAAAAATTCATTCTAGTAATAATAAGTTTCGTGTAAGTTGTTTTTCCACAAGTTGACTTTCCATAAATTATAGCTGCTGATAAACTTTAATCTTAACATTATTATTTTATTTTGTATTTAAAGTAGATTAATTTAAATGTAAGATATAATATTCGTAAAATGTATTCCATGTTCTGTGCTTTAAAGACCAATCTTTATTATCGGAGGACTCATACTAAAACATAAATACATACATTCGATAATATCGTTAATAAGATAATATCAGAGTTACTTTTTTGTAAAATTGAGTATTTACTTGATTTATAAAAATACGACTGATTTCCATACGCGTATTTATGATCTCTATTATTATTGTGCCTTATTATTATTTATTCATATAATCACAAGGCACAATATGAATTTTTATGTGTACTTTGGTTTCCGTTATTAAATTAAAAATATATTATGTATCTGAAAAATATATAAAATTCGATTAATATGCTAACGACGAAAACATATTTTAAAATATATAGACTGGATGATATAGTTATTGCCGTCTATATGTAAAAAATATACAATTGCTTATATATTGCAATTTCAGTCCTTATTTTAAATCAAGATATATTGTACACTGAGAATCATAGATCTTGACTTTTTACTCTTTTTAATAGCATTCTGAATCCATCGGCAAAAAATCATCAATTTTGCTGTAAAAAACAGTAAAAATGAAAGTTATTTTAGTAAATATTTACGTTATTTTCTTCATAAATTATTGTTTTTAACAATAAAATTTGATGATTTTTTGCCGATGGATTCAGAATGCTATTAAAAACAGTAATAATTCAATTGAAAATTGTACATTTTCAGGTTTTA
>JABFPJ010000014.1:0-107289 GCA_022817425.1 Gryon sp. ZL-2020 | reverse complement strand
TAATATCTATAGAAAAACGAAAAACATATTTCGACTATATTGTTAATATATTTGGAATATATTGCGAATATATTTTGTGCATAAAAATATGTTTATAATATATTCTTAATGTATTCATAATATATTCATAATACATTCTTAATATACTCTTAATATATTCTTAATATATTCTTTAAAAACTCCAAATTTTAAATAAGTGTCAATATGTTGCAACTATATTCTCAGTATATTTTTTTATTAAAAATATATTAAGAATATATTAAAAATGTATTAAGAATATATTAACAATTTATCAAGAATATATTAAGAATATATTAAGAATGTATTAAGAATATATTATCAATATATTATCATTATCATTATATTAACAATATATTTTTCGTTTTGCTAGGGATATATTAAAAAATGTTATTAAGAATCCATTACGAATATATTGAGAATATGTCATGAATATATTATAAACATATTCTTACCATATTATGAATATATTAAGACTATATTCACAACATATTGTTCGTTTTGCTACCGACATTTGAACATCGCCGTTTTTGTGCGTACTTAGCATTCATCCGTCAGCGTTCAAATTAAGATATTGTTAAGGTGTAAAAGTTAATGCAAAAGAAAAAGTCGCCAGAGATTGGCAAAAGGACGAAAGACGGGCAAGGATTGTAAATATATGGATCTCGCTGAGATACAGGGTCCCCCCTTTTGCTGTTCGGCAAAGTGGCGCGGAGTTTGCTGTGGGCGTGTCCTGGCAACAGAGCCATGGTGGGTTTCACCAATCGAGCCAAGCCCGGATGAGCAACAAAGGTGAAAAAATATTGACCGTTGGATTATGCGGTCCATTTGGGAATTGCAGAAGTGACGTGTGTGCTTGATTGCTGGTTGCTTCATGTAATACATTATCAATCAGGGGGGTAACTTCAGTGAAACATCAGTTAAACGTACGTTGACAAAGTATTATCAACGACCAATATTACTATCAAAGTCCAAGTGTCAACAATCCACGAAAACGTGGCTAATGTTACATCCCGTGCGAGTATCAACAAACCAAGTGCTTCGATCAGTGCAAAGTGATGAAACGAAGTGTAAGATGCAGGCTTTCGTATCCCAAATAGTATCCAACATTCTACATTTCCAATAATAATAATAATTAAAAAAACAAATCAAATACTTTTGGTGAACTCTAAATACTATGTATTACCAATTGCATCTGCAAAGGAATGTTCAATTGACAGTTCGGAAGTTTATTTTAATGATTCGATGACGAGTGATGAACATCAACTCGCGATTAGAATGAATGTTTAGTGATTTGCAGTGATTAGCGGACTGAAAATGGAAGCGGGCGATTTGTATTCGCTGTCAAACAGTACCAGTGACGAGTCGTCAAACAAAAGTGACAGCTCCATTGGACAACACTTTGATCCACTCTGCGGTTATCCGCAATCTTACGACAAGTCAAATGAACTTGTTTTGATTAATAACTTGGACAAATACAATGACGAGGATGACGTTCAGTCGATGAAGAAGCTGAAGAAGAGCAATCAACAGAAGGATAGTAATGTTCAGGTATTAAGTATCGAGGATTATAAGATGAAGAAAAGTGGTCCGTTGATTGCAATGAGCAGCGTTGCATTGTCCTTGGGCACCGCTGCATCCACCACTACGGTTGCTGCAAATATGCGCAATGTTGCTGCAAATGTTGCGGCAAATGTTGCTGAGAATGAGATTGGCAGGGAATTGGTTGGACCATCGTCAGTTCATCATCATCAAGTAGCCAATAAAAGCAAGCCGAAGGGTTTGTTTAATCTATTTTCCGGCACTTTGGACGAAACTTATCGAAATGCAGAGATGATGAAGGTACATCCGCTGGCTTCGCCATTTTATAAGAATAAACGCGCGAATCAGTTTCGGGACGAATTTATGCTCAATTTGACGCGAAATGAACTCAGACCCGGGGAAAAGGGTGGCAAAGATAACGAACAGAAGCTGTTGGATGGATTTGCGTTGAATAATCGGTTAAAGGATTCAGTTTCAGGGCCGAAAAGTTATGCCTCGCAAATTGTCGATGAAACGGAAAAGGAGGCAATTGTGTTGGAACAGGGAAGAGATTTGGAGAAACAGATGAGTTCATTTGAAAGACTGCGGGGAAACAGTTTGCTGGGGAACAGTTTGACGGAACGAACGGATCTGAGGAATTTGCATGGACAGTCGACGTCACGTGTGGCGCACTTTGAGTCGCTTCATTTTGAGAGGATGAAGCAACACTCGCCGTTTATTACGAAGGACTCGATGAATGAGACGCAGGCAAACACGGCGTTGAGATCGACGCTTACGAGGGACGCTTTTATGACGCATCTGCAGCAAACGCATCCGCAGCAGCAACACCAACAACAGCAGCAGACCAAGTCATTTACGATTGACGCGATTTTGGGACTTAGGAGCAATCAGAGAGATAAGCATCGGGGACCGCAGTTTAGAAAGCATCAAGGTATGTATTGGATATATTATATATATATATATATATATATATATATATATCTATTATATTATATATTATATATATCTATTATATTATATATATATATATCTGTGGCTAAAAGGCAAAAAAGGTAACTCCATTTTTTGTACTTTCAAATATGTAGCTTAATTTTTAATTTATGCTTATAATTACATGAAATCCATCTGAGGAATGTCTTTCGAATACGTCAAAAAAAAAGTAATTTACAAAAACATTTACTTTTTCAAAACTCCTAAATCGATATTTAATACATTTAAACTCAAATTTTTTGACGAAAATGAAATGGAGTTACCTGTTTTTGCCTTTTAACCACAGATATATATATCTATTATATCTATTACATATATATATATATATATATATATATATGTATCGCAGATTCACCGTCACCGATTATCGTCCAATTTTGTTTTTCTAAACATATGATATATTTCCGAAATTCATATATACTTACATTGTATATATTTTGTACATACATATTATATATGATTTTTGTATTTTTTTATATTTGTTGAATCTACATGAAATATATATTTTGAGTTTTGTAAAAAACATTTAAAAGTATATAAAACAATATCTAAACGTTATATATAATATACACAAAAATATATAAAATGTATATATTAATTGCGATACCATTGCATGCATTTGGAATATAAAACTACACAGTAAAAAAAGTATTTAAATATTTACACGATTTCGTGTAAAAATACAAATTAATGTCTAAAAAGTGTTAATTGCACACCGATCGGTGTACCAACAGCCAATCATAATTATACTTTAGATATATTTACACCTTTGGGTGTAAAAAATTACACCGAAATTTTTACACTTTTACACTGGCACGAGATTTTTTTTACTGTGTATATTTTCGCCCGTGAGGGTTTATCTAAAAATACCCTCATAATAACAAATATATTTAGAAATATTAGCAATGATATTTTTTAATTATATAAAATGTAACAATAACATATATTTAAAATATATTTTACATATTGCTAAATACATTTTTTCAATGAGGATCATGATAAGTAACAGTTGACTCAGAGAAAAAAACAGGTAAGGTTATATATAAAACTTTATTTATTAACCTGATTTTTCCTCTGATTTACAGAAATATCATAATTTATTAAACAATATAACTTAATTTTCTATTAAAACATTAAAATCTAAACTGAAAATTGGATATACACGTATATTTTGTAGGTTTTCAGCGTTTTTTCAAAATTTAAAAAAAATGTAATAATAAAATAATTTTAAAAGAATACAATCGCAGTTGATACATACATACATAAAAGATACTTTTGTCGAAAAAGTATCTTTTCGACAAAAAAAGTCGAAATCTTTCTTACAATTTAAACGAAATTAGTACAAAGTCGTTTCTTTACCCAGTTTCAATTTTTGCAAAGCAATTTTCTCTATTTGAATCTGTGAAATAAAATATTCCACCAATTCAAGTAGTAAAATAGTGCGCTTTATTCATTCAGGCGGAAGTTAAATGAAACATCGTTTAACTTAATAGACCATGGTCAATCCTCAATTTACGATATTTTAATTAAAACATTTAACGACGTATTCAGTTCTTAACTAAATATGATATTTTTAACAAATATAAGAATCTTAAGTTATACAATCTTTTTCTTACTAAACATAAACTTTTTTTGTTTAAACTTTAATGTGAAATTGTTTTAAACAAAAATTTCATAATTTAAATAAAACTAAAAAATGTTTGGAGAAAAATTGAAATGGGGCTAACTAAACAAATAAGTATTTGTCGTTAGTTTTCGCAGCTGCTGTTGATTTTAAATATACAATATAAAATCATTTAATTGCGATTCTTTGTTTTAAAAAATTTTTTGTCTTCAAAAAATATAACTTAAAAGTGTATTTCAAATAATCCATTCCAGATTTTCATTCTACTAATAATAATCCGCATAAATATTTCAGTAGTTCAACATTTGATCACGTCAGCCATAGTATTTAAGATACAAATTTAATTAGCAACGAGTGACTTTTATTTATTAAAACGTATCAGATAAATTTTATCGAAAATATCCTTTGACTGACGGGATTAAATTTGTACTACTGAAAGTACTACTGAAAACTTAAGTCAATTTCTTAATACACAATTTGAGTCACTTGTTCTTTAAAATACAAATCAAATACAACTGATTATGTTTTTTCTTTCTAAAAAAATCTTTTTCGTATTTAAAGACTTGTACGTTAAAGACTAATCCTCTTAACAATCCTGATAAAGCATTCCGTTCATATCCTTTTTATCCAAGCTTTTATATTTTTGCGTACATTTTGCAAATCCTTTGACTTTTATTTTCATTTATAGCTGAAATCCTACAAAATTAACAAACGTTATTCATTTCATACACTAAGAAAAATACTAAGATACTACGCACAAAATAAAAGTGTAATAAAAATATTGTTACTTCCAATAAAAGATGTTATACTTTTTATGAATCTCATATTTTATTTTAATTTCAAAAAGTAAATGAATTTCAAAATATTACATTTTAGATAATCAAGAGACACGGTAGTGTCACTGGCCAAGTACAAAAAAAAAACGATCGGTTTTGTTAGTTTTAACTTTATTCAGATATGAATGTTGATAACTACAAATGTTTCCGATTTCTACTTTTCAACAGGACAAGATGATCCGCAAGGAAAACACGCATCAAACTCATGTTCCAGCGGAAGTGGCGGTGGCAAACTAAAAAGGGTTCGAACCATATTCACGGCCGAACAACTGGAACGTCTGGAAGGTGAATTTGCGCGACAGCAATACATGGTTGGTCCGGAACGACTATACTTGGCCCATGCACTTCATCTGACCGAAGCCCAGGTGAAAGTTTGGTTTCAAAATCGACGGATAAAATGGCGCAAAGTTAATCACGAACAGCAAAGTCAAAGACTCCACGAATTACATCAACGATCATTATCGTCGCTCGAACACGAAGATAGTAACGAAAATGGCGAGTGGTAAAAATTGTGCGGTTTTTACAGTGACGGCTCTTTTTCGAAAAAAGCAAAGTTTAAACTCTACTGTTTCCAGAAAGTGATAAACGTATATATTAATAAATGAGACTGCACGGATATATTTGTTAACGTACGAACTTTTTTGTTTAGGTTTATTATATATATTTAATTGTTGACAAGTTTGAATGATTAGGAATAATGATGGTTTCAATTTTATTCCTTTTTAGATGGTTTTTTTTTCAATTTTATTTTAACGAATTTTAGGGATGTAAACGATTGATAGAACATTACTTTCCTTCATTCATATTCATCATGTACAAAATTAATAAAAATATTTCACTCCGCTGTAAAGTAATTCTGCATTATTTTTCAAAAATACGGATAATTTTGCAATGTAATATTTGGTCAAATTCATATGTTATTCGATAATAATGTAAAATTTGTAGGAAATAAGGGATATAGTTTTACGAACAAATAGACTGAAACGTGCAAATTTACGTAATCAAAGTAGAAATGGAAAAATGCATTTTTTATTTATTTATGTGTTATTCAGAAATAAAGACTTAAATAAATATAATACATGTTTGACTAAAGTGTACATTGTACGAAAATATACTTTACTATTTAATTGCAAAACTACTCATTTTGTTTCTTTACTAAATACTTGCTTTGACTTAATTTAAAGTAAATTTAATTAAAGATTCCGTAGTTTTAACTAATCTCAGTCGGTTGGCTCTTTCAATTAGATCCGTCGCTAAATGTTGCGACGCAATGCAATGTGAAGTGAATGTTTAAACATTTAAATTTACAAACTGCAAAAATATTTATATCAGGATTTTCAATTTACAGACACATTTTTAAAGGGAAAGGTTAAATAATTACAGGAATAATAATTTTTATTTTGTATTTATTTATTTACTTTAATTTTTTATTGATTCAATCGGCAAAGCAAGCAGAAAAAGGTATTTCTCAGCAGCTTTGATCGAATGTGAAATACTTATTTAATCACGCAAACATTCTCAAAGTTCATGAAATAACTAAAGAAACTCAATCCTGAACAGAAATCTGGATCTAAGAAAGATTCATTTTTCTTGAGATTCTTTTGTTTCAGATTTTTCTAATTCAAAATGAGCTATTTACCGCAATTTTCAATGATTGCGATTTTGCTCTAGTTAATTTAAAATTAGAGCAAAACATTTTTTAATTTTTGAACAAATGTACCAATATTCACCTCACTTTTGGCTTTCTTTCATTGAATTGTTCATAACTTATTTTTCTTAATTAATATAAATAATCTGTCTTTACAATTAGTCCTTTTTGTTCTTCCGAACATTTTAAACATAATTAGAGCAAAATTGCGATACGCAGCTCTAGTAAAATACAACCTATTTTTCAATAGTTAATAACAAATAACATAAACAATTCATTATTTTTATTTTTTATACACCACCTTAATTATATTCACTAAAAGAAACTCGATGCAAAAAGAACGATTAATCGATTCATTATTAACAATTATATTATTTCCATTGCAACGTCTCCTTAATCTCAACTTCAAACCACTGTTCTTACCTTTAATTAACAAATACTTCAACCGCAAAGAATGTTTTGCAAAATCAATTTCATATTCGACAAAGTGTTGAAGCTTTCCTTAAACCACTTACCCTGAAACCGGTAAGTAACTCAAAGCAATAATCGTAATTACATAAAAGATTAAACAAAATCAAGCACTAATGGCTTTGTTTAATATTAATAATGTAATTCAGTCGACTATGTTAATCGGTAATAAAAGTCGGCAGCATAGCATTCCGCATGGCACCGTCGTGCAAAGTGTATGATACTTTTGATATTTATTTGCACCGTTTGAGAAGTAATAACGCAGCGAAGAAACGATTGGATATTCAAAATATGTTCGTTCACGTTACTGACTTGCGTGAAACAAGCTCCGCCCTTAGTGGGTGCTTCATGCCGGGACTTCAGGATTCTCGAATCTAAACCCCTGTGCTCTATCCACGATGGCATCCCTGGCATTCCAATTAGCTCGCGAATCAAAAGAGCCTCGGTGCCTTTGTGGGGTCTCTCCCCCATTCCATTTCCTTTCCATCCGTCTCTCTCACTCCTTCCATCCGTCTCTCTCTCTCTCTTTTTTCCTTTTTCTCTTTCTCTTACTATCTCGCAATGCTCATACATGCGTATTTGTATATCTCTCTGTCTTTTTATCCTTTTAATGCCCCCAACATTCGCCTACACTGTCATCATCCTCGTTTACACCGGATTCGCTCGTATATCTCAACCCGCCGTTTTATTCAACCTTTATCTTCGTCCTTTTAATTTAATTTTTTTTGTTTCAAATCATTTTTGCCAAACGTACATATTTCATTATCCTCTTTAATCCGGTTAATACTATAGTAACAAAATAATTAAGGACAGCCCCAAAAAGTTAGTTAGGCCTTATTAAGGTAAACCCGAATAATGTGGCTTTTTCTATGATTACCTAAATAAGCTTAATATGCTTTTCAAGGCAATTTATTTCAGCTTTTTTAAGGCCTGTAACACTTGTCCTTGAATTCACATGTAAAGGCTTTAATAAGGCCTTTCTATGGCTTTTCATGGGCCATTAAGTCTTCGTAAAATGGGTAGAATGCCCATTTGCCACGTCGGAGATTCGGGTTCAATTCTTGGTCTGATAAGGTTTTTTCGAGTAAAAAATAGTATAAATACTTTCAATTATGATAAAAAATCCTGTTTGTAATAGAATTTACATTTATTTAATTTTATTATATTAAATGCAAAATAATTATTGGCTTCCTTAACTAGGCAAAAATATGGCCAACTTAGGTAAACCTTTATAGGCAATTGACGCTTTAAATTAAACCTTTTTACGGCCCTTTTGAATTAAAAAGGCAAACCTATATAGGGCCCTAAAATAATTCTTGCTAGGGTAATAACATGGCTTGTCTTAATCCTTGCTTTCCTTCATTTTGGAGGTTTCGTTTGAATTAACGTTGATATCTGAAATGTCATTGATTTTGATTATGAAAAGAAGGGAGAATACAAAAAAGTAAATAGGGAAACATAAACGTGAATTATAAAATCAATAAATAAAGCGTTGGCATTTTTTGTCCATGTCATCCAAAGTTCAAACGCGTTACTGAATTCATAATGCAATGTAATAAAAGTCAACGACGTATCAACTGCTTTGATATCTGTCAGAGGGTGGGCAGTTGGGGGAGAAATCAAAAAGCACTGAATCAATGAGTTGGTTTAATGGTTCGTTTGTATTCACGCAAATACCAAAAATCAACATTATAATATATATCAGGAATTCCAATGAATTCCATTCCTACGGATGAAATATGATTTTTGCAAACAAATAAAAAAAGCAATTTTTTGCAATAGCAATAAATAAATAATTGAAATTAATTTCGAGGTAATTAATGAATCTTTTAGTATTTGAATCATAAATGAAGATGAAGCAAAGAATAAATAAAACGAACGATTAATTAAAGTGCAAAAGGGATTCTGATAACGATACTTTGGGCTTTTTTTATTGCCGAAATGTACATACCAGCAGCTCATATAAGCGTTGAAAATATGCTCTATTATCCAACAAATGATATTCTACATGTCATATATATCTTACTCGGGTCCCTTGATGTCAACCCTATTTGGTAGTCCCTTCGACAGTTAAGTGGATGACCCTCCACTTGAGTGCACATGTGGAACGAAAGTAAAGAATCGCAAGTATTTCATTTAAGGCAGATAAGAAGAATTAGTGACCAATGACGAGAGTCATAATAACAATGCAACATTGCGAGAGAGCAAAAAAACACTAACAACCTGATATAAAGTCGCTTGTTATTAAAACCAATAACGCGCGATGACAAATACGCTACTCCCGACGCAATGAATTATTATCTTTCATGATTTCTCAATGTTATTCCTTTTTTTCTACATTAGTTGCCATTTTATGGCATTTCAAAGTTTACACACAATTTAATTAATTTAATAGTTTCCACACGATGGAAACTATGTTTTGAAAATATATGCAAAAATATATGTTTAATATATTTATATACATTCAAATATATTTTTGAAGAAATATATTTAAAAATATCTAACTTTTTCCCGATTAAATATATGCAACAATATATTTTGAATTTTTTTTTATACATTTTATTTAATAAATCAAAACAAAATTTCCTTCTGTGTAATTAAACATTGTTATATAAAAATGACAGAATTTTATGCATACATAAAATTAATATAAAAGTGAAACAATTTGAGAAAATGAATAAATGAAATAACAAATCTCGTGAAATATGTTTCATAATTTTATTCTTTCTGTAAGTTTTAAACAGTCTAGCAATAACAATTTTAGTCATGCTTCGACAAAATAGACATAATTATATAAAATAAGTATATCATTTCCAGATAGAAAAATGCCTTTTTATCATCGATTAATAATTATGCAATAAATAATTAAATAATTCGTTTAACTATATTCTGTAAATGATATTATTAAGTATTACATATGTTTCATGCTTTTAAATAAAAACGATATTTGAATATATCATTCATCTATCTGGAATGAATAATAAACTTACTATATGCGATCAACGTTACAATTTTAAAATATAATAGAATCATACAATCGAAAAGTTGAATGAAATCATTCAAAGGATATAATAATTAAATATTTGATACATAAATAATACAAATTGTTAGAGTTTTTGATAACTCTATGAACAAAACGAATCAACTTGTAAATCAATTTTACAAAGTATAAGTAAGTTTCAACAAAAGTATATATATTTTATATATGCGTGGAGAATCATTTACACTTCAATCAAATTTGCTTCGTAAACATTATTATTCTTGAATATCAATCAGATATATAACAAACACTCTCATTTTTCTGGACTACGAAATTCTTACATTATAAATTTGCTTATCTTGTTAGTCTTTAACTTGCATCACTTAGTAAAAACTAGCTACTGTAACGAACATGATCCTGTTCAATAGTTTTGCTACGAATATTCCTTGTGCTTTACATGACCATGCCACCGATTTAATTACACAGTTTTAACAATTTTTTTTTATTTTTATATATATTTATTTGTTTACTCTATCTTATTATAGTAAAGTGCAATACTGTTTAAAACATATCATTTAAACTTTTCATTACAAAATATTGCTTGTGATTTTATTTATTTAATATAATTCATAAATCAAACCCAAAGTGCTTAGTCACTAAATTTATTATTGTTTAAGTTATTAAGTTTTGAATATTGTTTAAAAAAATAATTCAACAATTTTAATTCAACTAAATACAAATTTATTATTTAATAAGTTTATTTTAAAATCCTCTGTCAACAACGTACAGCTTTTTATGTATATGTTCAAATATATTTGTTTAATATATTTGTTTGAAAAAAAAAGTTGTTACTTTTAGTTTGACGTACGTGTAGATATGTAAGACATGCATAATATTTGTATCTCTGTTTAAGTGAAACAAAGAAATATAATTGCTTCACATAATTTTGAAAGGTTTAAATTCATATGTGATGCATATTAAAGCGCGCTTTTAATTTTATTTTCAAACGAAAATTGTTATTATACAACTTGGTAATGTTGTTTAATTTTCAGAGTAAAATACTGCAATATAGCCACTTAGTATAGTTACTTAATCAAATTGTATCAAAACTTGATGAAATAATTACTTTCGTTCAAAGTTTTTACTTTAAAATTAATTTTAAAATCTAAAATCTAATGAAACTATATATTCATTTTTTTAATTAATTGAATATTTTTTATTTATTGTAGCATTTTACTCTTTCATTTTGATTTGTTCATTATTTATCAATGTTAATTTGAAATCAACATGGCATCGAAACAGAAATTAAGGAACCTTTCCGTCAAGACCATCAAGCAATTGAAAGGTAAAATTATATAAAATGTATGTCAAGATATATAAATTTTTACCACAAAAATATATTTAAAAATATATTCCAAATATATTTAATAATAATATAATATTTAATTAATAAATATAAAATATATTTGGAAATATATTTGAAATATATTTGTATATATAAATATATTTTTGCATATATTTTGCAAATATATTTTTATTTATATTTGAACAAATATATTTCAGAAATAAATTTTGGTGATGAAACGAAAGATTCCCAAATCTGCATTAAAAGAACAGACGATAATGAAGCATGAGAATTGACGCATCTAACTCCTCAAGAAGAGGAAGAAAAGATGACAAATAAGATAAACAGACTATTGGCAGAGGCTTTGCGGAAGAAAGACTAAGTTACTAGACTTTCAGGAGAGCCAAAAACATTATTTTGTATTTATTGTAGTATTACTAATATTGATTTTAAAATGTAACAAAAAATTGGTGGCACGATCAGTTTTCATGTATTATAAAATTGGACATTATGTTAATTTAATTCATTAATAACGATAAATTCAACGTTTTATTTGAATTAGCTGGAATTGACACGATAAAGTTTATGTATTGCATATTACATATCAAATCAATTTGGATTATTTCTCTTTACTAATTAATATGATAATTCAAATTATACATTATATAAATTATTATATATAATTAATAATGAACTCACAAATTTGATTAATCAGTTAATACTTTGTTAAAATACTTTTTTTTCGAAGAATATATTTAATTAAATTATATATTGAAATAAGTCAAACTTTTGTTCTGTCAAATCCAGCATACAAAACATCATTTAACATTCAATTAATTCAGCATTCAAACCTTATTAACTAGTTAAAACATACATTTTTATTGGATAAATACAATCTTTTTTTTAACATGGGATTGTAAATCGTAAAAATGCCACAAAATGAAAATAGGACTTTTCTTGTAGTGCAGATTTTCAAGTTTCATCGCAATTACAAATATCCATCTGCGCGATCAAGTCGTCGTATTAAACGCTAACGCTAATTGGTACAAAGAAATCAACCAGACAAATTCTTAATTCATTTCATCTTATCATTAATCGATCAAATTAATGCAAATGAAAATAAATTTGTGTTGTAGTTATTTCGTCGTACGTTCGGTTATTTAAACTAACAGTTTGCCTCTTTTGTACAGCATGACTATACATTTTCAGATTCTCTCATCGTTATTTTGACAAAATTTGACGCAATACAAACAATTTGAACTTCATTTCCTTTTCTTTGGCATGACAAATTTATATAGACGAACAAAAAGAATAAAAATACATCTGACGATTGATTACAATTAAAATCGCAATTACATTGGTGGATCCGAAGTAAATCAAAATCAACTATCATACAAGAGTGTAACTTCGCATTGCTGTCAATTCAATCGACAAAAAATCTTGACCGATATATCAATCGTTTTGCAAATCTATTTCATAAATATTTGATTTGTCAAATTTCATTAAACATTCGTTTGTAAATATTCCAATCGAATCATTTAAATGAATCTGTTGAATAAATTACACAATAACTAGAACGACATTTTAAATTCTCATTTTTCTTTTAATCTACGATAATACACTTTCATATTTTATTGAATAGATTGTAATACATCAAAACTCAAGTGAGTTTTTGGTAATACTGCTGTCTTAAAAATGCACTAGTCGTTCTAGTAAAAAATTCATTTACAAAATTGCAAAAAAATTGTATGCAAGATTATCAAAGATAAGATCATACGCTTGGCCTTGTTGACGTATTTTATTTACTCATACAGTTTGTTCTCAGTCAGATCTGATTAATCTACTTATTACTCTCAGTCCGACTTAATTTATACGATAACACTCGGTAGTAGAAAAGTGATATATAAAACACATATAAATAGATTCTGAATTATTCCTGAATAACCCAAAGGCAGAGAGTTTACGACTGACTGTTCTTGGAAGCCTCGAAAAATGGTTCTTCTACAATTATCAAATACATACATTATCAAACGGACTCGTCAATTTTTGCTTCGATAATTCAAAATCTCCCTTCATTTATACATCCTTCAATTTGTAAGAAAATCTGACTAACTTGTAGTATATTTATTACTCGCTCATTGATCTTTTATTCACATAAAAAAAAGAAAAAAAAATAGAACAAAATTGCGTAACAACGAGAAAGACGTAACTGGCTATGAATGTATTGTTTTCATATCATTAATGTATAGTTTTTTGTATTCTTTCAAATTATTAATAGAATTATTATTTTCTTTTTTTTAATATATAATCATTTCAACACGTCTTTCACACTGTCATAAACTAAAGAATCAGAGCACGGCTTATGTTTATAATTAAACTATAATTTTCTTAACGCTTTATTGAGTCATTTGGAACATGTGATGCTATCAGCTTTTTGTATGCAATTATTCAAAACTAGGATTGTACAATTTTTGATTAAAAAAAGAATCTCGACATTTTGTTTAACGTCGTTACAAAGTCTGTGCTTACAGTTTAGTTATATTTCATTTCATAGACAAAAACATGCAACAAAAATTGAGTTATCACACTATGCATTTCTTTGTGCATATCAATCGATTTATTGATTAAAGCGAAAGCAAAAATATTATACTTCGTGTTTGTAGACAAGAAAAAGCTCGACTGATCTATAAAACACAGCTAATCTCAGTTGTTTAAGATTCATTCAAATTATCGTCAATCTTATTTTGTATATTTGTTTATAAATCTTTTTTTTTTTTGCTTTTCTTCTCTTTTATCTTACTTGTTCGATTCGAATGATAAACATTAATAAACATTCATCTTATTATATAGAAATCTAAATTAATGACAAGCATCGTTTTATTGTGTTATATTGTGACTTTCAGACACCTTCAGTCATTCTGCAACAATCGAAGACCAATCGATCTTTGAGTATCATCTTTGAAAAATATTTGTTTAATGACAATAAATAGTTCGTTTCTTTTTTGTATAATAAACAATATCATCTTAGTCATGTCGTCGTTTAATTGCGTTTTTTGTTCAACGAAACCATTATTAACTATCTTATCATCATCCAGTTCGTCGTGATTTTTGTTTTGTTTGTTCATGCATCACACCTATTAATACTGCACTGATCAGGAGAGCTATGCCACTAAAAGAAGATTCTTAAATGCAAAATTTATTTGCACATGGCAAAAGTAATAGAATTCACACAAATAAACAAAAATAGAGATAATACAAAAATTGAGTAAAGTAATAAAAAAAAAACTTAAGGCGTAAAATGCGTGTGATATGTTTTTACCTTAATTGTAAAAGTATTGCAATGTAAAAACTAATTGATTAAAAACTACAAGTAATAACAATCCAAAACTAATTCAAAAGAGAATTATTAAATAAATATAACAATGTCTATCGTAATACATATGGCAAATAATCATGAGCTTTTATTATCATGATTTGTTTGTAACTTTTGTTATTTGTTTATACTTTTTTTTGCTTTTTTATTTTTTCCTTTTTTTTCTTTTTTTCATTTTTTCAATTATATCGACAACTAAAACAATCGAAACGAAGATTTGTTTACATTTTTACAAAATGTACAAATTATCGCAAATAAAAATTGCACACCAATACTAAAACACATAGTACATGCATTTGATGGTAATTTTGTTCTCTTATTTTTTTTTTGTTCTTTAATGTTATTTTTTTTAAGTGTCAGCATATTAGTTATCTGCATTGGTCGAAATATCAGTCGACCTATAGGTAACAGATTTGACGAATATACAATTGTTCCTGAATGTTTCGCATTTTGTTGTTGTTGTAGTTCTGCGTATTTTGTTCATCAAATAATAAACTATAAAGAGAATTATTATCTACAAATAATTTATGTTTGTAGAGTATTTGTAAGCTCACGGTGTACTGTGACCAAGTCTTGTATATATCCAGCCAGTCTAGCGTTTAAAGTGTCAAGATTTTGCTTTTGAACTTTGTTTGCACTCATCGCAAGCTCCAGCTGATCGTGAACTACATTTACCATTTCACGTAGTTCTGCATTTTCCTTTTGAAGTGCCTGTTGAATATATTTACTTTTAATTTACAGTCAATTCATTCAATTATTATATATACATTATGCGATACAAATTATATATAACAAAAAGCCATTTACTTAAATAAATATATTATCTATATTAGCCATAATAATAAATTTATCTTTGAACTAAAAAAAAAGATAAAAAATTGCATATCGCAATTTAATTAAAATCTATAAATAAATTCTACAAACTCATTATGTTGTTTATAAAATGATAAACAATATAGTAATAATCATTCATTGTATAATCAGCGCGGTAATGCAATTAAGTCAACAATGTTGACGAACCTGCAGTACGAAAGCAAGTTTAAATTTAATTATTAAAATAATTAAATTATTCACTTAAATAATTCAGCTGACATTGAGTGTGCGTTTCATAAAGTCTTTATTTCACTAATGCAATCACTAATGCATTTCCTGTTTTCACTTAGATGTTTGACTATTCGCGCATTGATAATATCGAATTTATTTTTAAATATATCGCATATTTTGTTACACTTTCTTCCATATAAAAAAGCATATTTTAGTTGTAACAAATTATTTTTATTTCATTCAATTTCAATTTCATTCTTTATTTTGTCTTTTTATCTATATTTCGATAATTCAAATTTGCAAATAAACATTTGAGAAGCATAGAATTATGTTAAACAGTTGACTAATACTTACAAGGCCATAACTTACCAAATAATCTTTATTTTTTGCCGCCATTGTTAATACTTTGAGTTCTTCGTTTCGAGTTCTCAACTCATTCTCCAGTGCTTCGACCCGTAACCTTAGTGCCTCGCTGTTGCCCTCTGCAATTTTGCCAGCCTCGAGGTCCGCATACTTTGCTTTCACTCGGGCATTTTCCTCTTTATACAGCTGCAATTGTCTTTTCCACTCGTCCACATTTGCCGTTGATTCCTGAAGTGCACTAGTCAATCTTGCGTTATTTGATTTCAAAGTACTCAATTCAACCTGCAATACAAAAAAAATATATGCATCAAATATTCCAATGTCTTTCGTTTTTTTTTTGACACAAGAAAGAATTTCTTATTTCAAAACTACATTTATCTTTAAATAAAAAATTATTATTTAATTGAAGTAATTCATTTCTCTTAGTCATAAAATAATTAAGATATCATTGAAATTACCTCCCACTTTTTAGCATTTGCCGAACTCTGTGCCAAAGCAAGTTTAAGCCTATCATTTTCATATTTAAGTTGCATCTCCGTTGATTGGCCACCTTGACCCGAGCCAATCATTTGTCCGGATTTACCCTGATGCTGCGGACTCTCAGTACTTTGTTGTGAAATACTTTGTGATCTCGAGTGAATGGAATTTTTAATCTCATCGTCGGCTTTGTTCTGACAGCCGCCGCCCGGAAGTGGACTACTGCTGACGGAAGTGATGCTATTTTGAGCCGATATCATATTGGTATTAGGATTTGGATTGTTCGACGCTGAAATGTTTGAGTTGATCATCGACGAATTTGGCGGATCAATGAGATCCTGCTCGGTCGATGACATGCCAGATCGCGATGTTATCGGACTCACATTTGCACTCGTTGCTGGCGTCACAGACGAGCTGTTTGATTGCAACTTATTGCCCGTTAATTTTGTCGCTTCTTTCACCTCGTGAAATTTTTCAATAAACTGCAAAAAGAAACATTACATTTCATTTAAATAACATTTCATAAAATAAATGAAAATTTGATTTAAAAACATACAAAATATCATTTTATATTATTAATTTTATCTATAGAATGTTAACATTTAAAATAATGCATTTTGCAAATGCTCAAATGAGTGTTTGTAAAAGTAACATATATGAACTCATTCAATATTGACTGCAATTGAGGACACGATGTAACTTAAGAAAAGCGTTTCAATAACACGTTGAATTAAAAATTGTAAGATTATAATAATAGCCGATACCGATGGATATGATTTTACATGCAAGATTGGATAAAAATAGAATGCAAGTTCTTTGTTTAAAAAGTGCTTTGCAATTACTCTCGTACTTTCAAAATATCAAATGACAAAAAGTTTATTATTACACGAATAATCGATGATTTTTTTATCAGTCTCGTGACTCATATTGAGGAAGTATATTTCAAAATATATTCTTAATGATTCACAATGTTCGATACACACAGAATTCATCATTTCTGGCAACTGTTAAATGTAGCATAAATATATAGATATTTATGCATAAACAAAAGCAGTAAATACATGTTTTACATTTAATAAAAAAACGTTTATATTGCATTGCATAATGAAATTCATATATACGTAGAAATTTTTCATAAAAATGTTTGCAATTTCCGTAATTGAATATTCAATTTATTATTAACAAAAACATATATTGGTCAATAATTTTTACTCAGATGTGTATTTTAACATTCTACGTAGTTAATTTCGAGAGCAATTTTGGCAGATATTTCTCGAATTAATTAAAAATTTGATTATAAAATATCGATTTAGTCTGGATACTAATTAGTAGCATTATAATTAAAATATTGCGTGTACTTTTATCGATAGACATATTTTATAATAAATATTTCTTTTAATTCTTACCAATAATAAAAATTTTAATGAAATCCAATAATATTTGTACTTGTTTAAATAAAGTTAGTACAAATGCTCGTGTAAATGAACTTCTTTTGATTACATAAAGTAAATAGAGACTTTTTCTTCCAAATAATAAACTTTGATATCAAAGTTGTTACGAAAAACATTTCAAAATTCTTTTGACGACTGAACTTCATTGAGATTTGAGAAAAAAGTAATTAAAAAACATCATTAATGCAACATTAATTATTATTCAAAATTCGTCCATTACAAACCTTTTGCAATTCTGTTTCCGATGAAAATCCCAAGCCATAAACAGTGTTGGCTCGAACGTCCGACCATTGGCCAAACTTTTGTGATGTCTTTGTAAATGTCATGTTTGGAGTGATCGTGCTATTAATTACAGCCTGAAATATGCAATTCAACATTTTTATAAGTTATTCTTCTTAAAAAAAAAATACCATTATTGTAAAGAAAGAACATTTATAACAAATAACTAAAATAATGAGATTATACCTTCGTGCCTTCCACGGAAATAATCCTGTACAAACTTCTGGTGGAATCATAGAAAAATGAGACCGAAACTGCTGCCGTTGATGCAGAGACCCAAGATCTTTTTGTTTTTGGGTCTATGTGAAACACGTGCGCTTTGCACGTGAAGATTGGTTGTTCACTGCAAAATAAACAATCACTTTTTATATTAACTAATCCCTTTTGTCAAATCTTATCATATTTCATTTCAATACATTGAAATCTTATATTTCATTGCAAAACGCATTACTTTTATATCTTAACTTCAATTTTACTTTCTGCTTTCAATAAATAATCATTCATAAAAAATTAAAAAAAGACATTTGTTTAATAAATTCAATAAATAAAGTATTCAATATTCTCTATTACTAAGAAATAAGAAAATAAATATTAACAAGTAAAAAAAGTTATGATTTACGATAGTAAAAGGCTAAAGTATATCAGCAATGAGAAATTGCATCAACTTCGTCAATAAATTCGTAATCGCAGCATCATTTCAATTTCGAATCAGATTGATCATTAAGGCGGTTCTGATAAAGAAACAACACATCTCATCGTCAGAATCAACGAGCATTCAACATAAACAGCAACAGGGACAGGTTCAACTTATGGCTTATTAAGAGACGTTAATAAGTGCATCCTGCATCCGTTGGTTAGACAAAATAAATATTCGATCGATGCTTTTTCCTACTCAGCCTAATTCGACACCCAAATCAAAGTCAACATCCCCTTTCTCCCCCCGTAATCATTAAATCGCCCCCAATTCTTTCACTTTTACCTTCATTCTCATCATTTATACCCAAAAAATCTCTACTCCAAGAAAAAAAAAGTCCATAAAAACGTTGCAATTTCGATAAAACACCAAAGCAACAATTAACCCCCAAAAGGTGCTTAATTTTGGGTATTATTTACACGGGTGCAATGTTTTTGGGCGAGATGGTGATAAAAAGCGTGCAAAATGGTTAGTTGGTTGTGAAAGGTTTATAAATAACGCAAAAACAACGGCGCGGCCGCCCTTAAAAGGCGGCGAACATTGTATCGGCATTGACTTACCCCATGGTTTCTTTTCCGATTGTCATAAAAGCGATTTGCTAGAAGCCGAAATGCATAGAACGATACCAAGCAACGCGGGATAAGGGCAACCGGACGTAGGGACGAAAAAGCGCGCAATACCGAGAAAATGCCTTCGCTCGCACACAAATATCAAAATCTCTCGTCGAGTTGCAAGTTGTATCGCAAGTGCTTAGCTCTCGGCGGCTAGCGGCTGATCACAATCGTCATTCACTGTTTCGAATATATATGTATATATGTATGGATGTGTCTATATATATCTCTATATATCTATATAACCAGTATATGTATATATCTATATCTATATATGTATATATATAGTTATAATGCACGGGCAAGAATATCGCGCGACGGCGGCCGACGTGAAACTAGCAGAGTTACCACAGTAACCTGCTTTCAATCGATTTTCGGAGCAAGTTGTGACAGCCAACTGCAAAACTACGTCCACCCACGCGACATGTTTGAATTTCGATCACTATTTTCCGTCGACAAATCAAATCGCACTTGATGCTTAGGCCGATCGCATAGGCGTTTGAGATGTATGTTTGAGAGGGGGAAGTTTTTTCAGAATCAGAACATTAATGAGATTTTAATTGACGATTATTGCGATTGGAGATCACCACGACATAACCTCACAGTTTTGACGCTTGCAACAATCAATCCACGCGCTTCATTGGTCCGTTCACAGTTTGGATTGTTACGGTGCTTTGGCGCGAAATTTGAAATTAAATTGCGATGGAGAATGATATGTTTATGTATAGTTTTATTATGTATTGAACATATAATTAAATAACATTGAATTTGGAAAATTGAATAATAATTATGTAATTGAATTTGATTTGGAACTGACAAAATTGAATTATGTATTGTAATATATATTTGCATTATTATTACTATATGTTATGGTAATTTATTAGGTAAAATTGTAATTTATAATATTCTTCAATTACAGTAGAACCTGTCAAGAGTCCATATTTGTGTCTTTATTTACACTGTGAAGAGTCCACTATTTCTCTCCTTTTTTAACCTATGTTTTGGTATAAAGAAAAAAAGATGACAATAGTGGACTCTTTGCAGGTTAAAAAGGGACAGAAAAAGTGGACTCTTCACAGGTTCTACTGTATTAAGAGAAAAGGACTTTCTTTTGATAATATTTTCTTTAATTGTTGCACTTCTGCAATGATCTGAATATATTAGTTAATATAATTAATATTATTCTTAAAAATGACATACATCCAACTTCACTTCATCATGTTAAACGTGTCAAGCATGTTTCTGTTATGATTACAAAAGTGCAAACATAACCTACATTGCGCTTAAATTTAATGTAAAAACCAAACAAGTACTCGCTCAATTAAATAAACAAAAAAAATAATTGGTTGTTTATAAACAAAAACAATGTCGACAGTTCCTCAAAAACGAAGTTACGCGGAAATTAAAAGTCGAAAAGAAGAGCAGAAAAGATGGAAGAAAGAAAAGTTGCTGAAAAAAGCCGAGAACGAGTTAAAAAGAAAGGAAGAAGAGGAAAAATTAGCCGCAGCTGCGGCAGCCGCGAATAATGAGACGAAAAAGGAAGTGTCAACGATCAGCATAGCCGTGCCGGGCTCGATTTTGGACAATGCACAGTCCGTGCAATTGCGAATATATCTGGCCGGTCAAATCGCACGTGCTGCGTGTATCTACAAGATTGACGAAGTTGTTGTGTTTGATGATCGTGGCGAAATTACTGAAAGCGAGAAGAAAAAAATTCGAAAAGATGATGTTTTGGGCGAAGCGAGGGTCGCTTGTTTGCAGCTGGCCCGGGTTTTGCAGTACCTCGAATGTCCTCAGTATTTGAGGAAGTATGTGTTTCCTTTGCATTCGGATTTACAGGTAAATGTATATTTTGCTTTAAAAATGAAATCAAATAATGATTATTTGTAAAAGTTTAATTTTTTAAAAGTATTTTTAAGATTTAAGAAATTTGACATTTTATTTTAGAATGAAACATTTGAGAAACATTACTAAAATAGAACTTTTGTGATTATAAATAAAAATCCAAAAGTAAGTTAAAAAATAAATATTAAGATTTAATGTTATAAATAATTGTTTTTTTTTTTCAGCATGCCGGTGTTTTAAATCCATTAGACGCTCCGCACCATCTTCGCCAACACGATGTTTTTCTGTACCGCGAAGGAGTGATATCAAACAAGCCAACGAAACCCGGAAAAGGTTCATTCGTGAACGTCGGTTTGTATAATGACGTAATCATTGACAAAGTGTTAAATCCCGGCACCCGAGTCACCGTCAAAATTTCCCCAAACCAACGAAATCCGAAGAAAATGCGAGGCGAGGTTGTGACTCCGCGTACACCAAAACAGGATGGATATTACTGGGGATATACTGTAAGACTGGCGAGCAGTTTGTCCGATATCTTCGCCAAATGTCCGTTCAAAGGTGGCTACGATTTGGCAATCGGAACTTCAGATAAAGGCGAAAATATTGATGACGTTCCGGCGAAGAGTTTAGTTTATAAACATGCGTTGATTGTCTTCGGAGGATTGTCCGGATTGGAGGCTGCACTGGAAGTGGATCCGAATTTGGATGTCGATGATCCGACGTTAATTTTCCAACGTTATTTGAATACTTGTCCGTCGCAAGGATCCAGAACGATACGAACGGAAGAAGCTATTTTGGTGTCTCTCGCGGAATTGAGGAGCAAATTGTCACCGAAATTCCCATCGCCTGAAGTCACTTTGTTTGCAAGTTCAGCAAATAATAATGAAAAGATGGATAATTCCGGGAATGATGTGAAGAATTATGTGAGCAGTTCGAATAATGAAATGTCTGACTGATACAAAAATGGATTATAATAAATTAAAATGTTTTGATAAATGATTTATATCAAGATAGAGTTTGATTAAACATATTTTTTAATAAAATATATGATTTACAAAGACGGAAAGTTTCGCCAAACTTTCATTATTTACAGTACAAGTTCTTGTAAATTTCTTGCAAAGTATCTTTTATGTACATATAATTGCTTTATGTAAATTGTTCCATAAAATGTAAATTTGTATGTAAAAATCAAGTTAAATACAATTCCATGTTGTAAAATTTGTTTCAATGATAAATTCATTTCCTGATCTTATTTATATTTCATACGAATGTTTCCAAAAAATTAGTCTTCGGACATGATATTTGCACTACTTTTGTAGGCTATTATTTACGGTATTTCTCAGATCTTGTATGACTTTTTTGGGATTCGATGATCCAATCACCGCAGTTCCGGATACGATCCAGTTTGCACCCGCCTATATTTTAAACAAAGACCAAAACAAATTGAAGATTAGTTTGTTTAAAATAAAAGTAAAATAATTTTGTAGTACAAAATATAAAGAAAGTACATACATTAGCACATGCTTGAATTGTGTTTGGACCAACTCCTCCATCAACTTCGATGTTTAAAGTTGGATAATTCTGCCTTAGCCACTCAACCTTTTTCATCATAGGTTCCATAAATTTTTGTCCTCCAAAACCCGGTTCCACGGTCATTACCAAAACCAAGTCCGCTAAGTCCACGTAATTCGTAACAACATCTACAGGTGTTCCAGGTTTCAGTGCAACTCCGACCTGAAATTTAAAATTTGGTCAGATAAATGATATCTTAGACATTTTTTATTCATATTTTTGTTGTTCATAAAAGTTTACTTTTTTAACATGTTTTTAAGAAAAATTTGGAATGTATGAAACATTTGAAAAATATTATTAAAATGAATGTTTTAAAAAGTACCTTCATGCCTGCTTCTCTAATTTTTCTGCAGATTAATGGAACATCTTCCACTGGTTCTACATGGAATGTATATTGATCTACACCTGCATCTGCCATTGGCTCTATCCACTGAAATTATTTATTACACCAATATTTATAAACTTATTTCAATCAACTTTAATTTTATTAATTTAAAATTAATAAACAAATTAAAGTAACTTAACGATAAAGATTTGTTTATAAAACCAATGTAAGCAAAGTAAACAATCCCGATATTACGCAATGGAAATTTCCATTATTAAAACAAAAACTTTTGTAAACGAATAAATAAATTGAAGAAAAATCTCACTTGCTCTGGTTTCGAAACCATCATATGAGTTTCAAAGAAGGCTTCTTTAATTTTGTTTCTGAGACATTTAACAAGTGGATGACCGAATGTAAGATTCGGCACAAAATGTCCATCCATTACATCCAAATGTAAATAATCGGCACCGCAGTCCAAAAGACGTTGAGATTCATCGTACAGTTTACAGAGATCTGCATTTAAAATTGATGGTCCGATTTTTGCTTCGATTTGTTTCATCTTTCAATTGATAGAATAATCTGAAACAATATTTTTCAATTAAAAATCACCAGTCATTGAGTTTAGTTTATTTAACATTACTCATTTTTTATACTGAATTATTTATTAAATAACATTAACTAAAGTGTAGGAATAATATTAAAAAATATAGAAATGAAATATAATTTTGCATTCTTATTTTTAAACATTGATAATTATAATATTAACCTGTAAGCGTGTAAGTAAAAGTTTCCTAATCACTATCCTATATTATGATAATGTTATCATACTTATGTAGTACAATATCTACGGAAACGTGGAATTATGAATTTAATTTTTGTCTATCTTGACTTACATCAACTGATCAACCTGAAGTAATCTACTAAAGTGTTCCAGAAAGGTTGTCTGTCCTTATTAGACACGTACCTTTGATAAAAGTAAACATGTAGTTTCATCTTTCTTTCTAGCGTATGACACTTTCTATGTATCCATCTTTTATTTACATAACTACTTCATGGCCATGTATTCCAGTCATACGAAGAGACGTGTTTTCTATTAGTAAATATTCGTAAATATATAAAATTTCAGTTTTTGTACAGTATGAATCCATATTTAGAGTCTTTTTAGAGTATGACATTTCTGTACAAGGTGAATATTTATTTATTACTTTTGAATATATAAGGTTATTTTGAAGTATTGTTTAATAACTGTTCAGTGTCTGTTTTTTGTTCAGGAAAGAGGTTAATATTTTTCGAAAATCCAAAAATTGAGTCATAATGGATAAAGCACGATTACCTCCAAATTGGCAGTCGCGTGTTTCGAAAACATACCCAGACAGAATTTATTACTTCAATAAAGAAACTGGCGAATGTTCGTGGGATTTGCCCAAATTGAACGTAAATAAAGATGTAAGTTATGAACAACAAAAAGCAATGTTCAATGATTTTTTTAACTTTTGTTATCAATACAATTTATTAATGTGAAAATAAATAAATAATAATTATAGATCTTATCGATGTAGAAAATATATATAAAGAAATGTAAATAGATTATAAGATTTTGATAAAGATAATTATTTGTAGGTGCAAAAATCTAGTCAGTATGAGACTAAAAAGCGTAAATCGTTAGAAGAAAGTGATCGAAAACAGTCAAAAGTGAATCCAACATCGCCACCTTTGGAAAGGCCAAAATTAACGGCAGTAAGAAAGTTGAATAACAATAATAACAACAGCAATAACAACAACAATAATGAAAGGTCGAATACTAAAATAATACCCACGTCAGTAATGAAGTTTTATCAAGATAAAATAGATCGAAAAAGTGGGAAAAGTGAATCTGTGAAACAAAAGGTAGTGTGTCTGAATGATAAACCTAATAATGAAAAATCGAAAGAAACGGAAAAAAGTACAAAAAAACAAGAGCGACCGCTTATAACACCATCAATGAGAATTGCAATGTTACAAAAACGTCCAGCAAATGAAGATCCGAAAAACAATAAAAATCAAACTGATGAACCCAGTAACAAAAATATAAAAAGGATCTCAAAAGCTCCTATCTCTGTGCCAAAAGGTAATTTATTAATTAATTTGTTAGTTTTTTATATAAAATAATTGAAGAAAATAATATTATTTTATTTTATTCTCAGCAGATAATGAATCAAGAATAAATCAATCGGGTAAACTGAAAAAGAATATTGCAAGTCGTCGTATGAAAAATCTAAAACAGAAATTAAAAGTCGAATTACTGAAAGAAAAAGAGGATGTACAAATGGAAATGCCAGGTATTATATAAATTATTTCATTTAATAATGAATTGTGTATATTTAATGTTATATGTTGGAACTGTAACTGTTAATTATTTCAGTTGACTCAGTATCGAATGATCACGGAAGTTCAGTGAATGTAAGGTCAGTATTGCGAAATCTGCAACCACTTGTGCGACGAAATGTTGAAGAGTATTTAAAAAGCAATCTTGAAAACAGTTTACAGAATGAAGATATTGATATTCCTAGAAGTGTTTCTAAACAATGTTTTGAATCGTTAGTTGAGGAAGAAATGGATTGGGAACCCATCGGGGAAGAAAGGATATTAACGGAGGTTTGTCTTTTTTTAAGATAAATACTCGGAAAATATACTTTAATGATAACTTCAAACATTCAATATTTGTATTTCAGGTCTGCGAAGTTCGGCAAAAGATCTGTTCGTTAGAAAATGCACAAGCGACATTACCGCAAAATGAATTTCAAATTTCATCGATACAAAAGACAAATAACTTGTACATTATTGTTGATACAAATGTATTTTTAATAGATTTAAAAAGGATAGAGGATATTTTGAATGCGAAATTCAAAGTTTACGGTAGACCGTTTATTATAGTGCCTTGGACTGTGATACAAGTAGGTTGATCTTTAATATTGAATATAAATATAAATGATGTTACTTTATGTAGAGGACAAAAATATTAAGAATGATTTACGATGTTTGCAGGAATTAGATGCCATTAAAGACTCCAAATCTAAGCCCGAAAATTTAAAGAAGAAAGCCAGGAAGGCCATTTCATTTCTACATAATCATTTTTCAAATAAACATCCGCGTATTTTAGGTCAAACGGCAGAAGATGCTTATTCGAATAAAGAAAAGTACAATGATGATAATCCGGATGATTTGATTTGGCAAACGTGCTTGCAAATTCAAAGTCATCATCCGCATGTGGTAATTTACTTTTTTATATTGAATATATGTGTTTAATAATACAAATTAAAAATTAAGTAGTTATTGAACTTTTATATATTTTACAGGTCTTATTAACATTTGATAAAAACTTGCAAAACAAAGCTATATTTAATAAAATCAAAGTATTAGGTCGAGACAGCACCCTGGATATGATTGGAAATACTGTGATTAACAGTTCGACCGGAAATCACTTTTTGAGTAATAATCAAACGAACACGACTGATTTTGACAATATTTCGCAAAGGGAAGCTTTGTTTGTTGAAGACATTTTTTCAAAGAGTCACGAAGTGTTACAGAATTTGATGACTGAAGTAATTATAACAATTTGAAATATTTTTATGTTTTTCGTAGTAGTTTTATCGATCTAAGATATAACGTATTGTTTATTAACTTTCAGGTGTTAAGTAATGAAGCCAAACAAATTTTCGGCGAAAGATGGAAGAACCACATGAAAATCAAACCACCTTGGACGGCAATAACTGCGTTAAAATGTGCAGAACTTCATTGGATTGCTATAACTAGCGAAGCATTCGAGAACCGAATTGTTCAGAGAAATATTAAGAAACTGCAAGAAATTCTTCGAAAAAGTATAGGTACTAATTTATATTTAATATTAAAATTATCTATTTAATGATTAACTGAACGTTTATTATTCAATTAAAAAATATTATTTTTAAGGGGAACTGAAAATGAAAGATTTTTCACAATTTTTGGATACTTTGAGTGAAATGGTACAAATGCTTAATTCGGAGAAATATTCAACACTTCAAAACCAAATAAGTCAACACATTGATGTAAGATTTCATTTGATCATTGATATTTGCTTTGCTTAAGTTTTAAAATTGAATAACAAATTAAAAATTACTTATTACTATGTTTTAGCAATTGAGATGTACGTTTATCGAGCATGAGCAAATGTTCAACGATTTGAAGATGGAAGCTCACATAGGTTCGATAAAAAATCAACAGGAAGTTGAAGAGCGAGCAAAACTTGTGATGACCATTTTCGAGCGAGTTTTTGTATTCTTTCAGAATATAACGTAAGACTTAGTTGAAATATTCTTAAGATAAAATTACTTTGACTGCAAAATAAATTGTATTAATTAGTGAATATTATTCCAGTGGTGCATTTTTGACACGATTCCAGTTTGCCTGTCCGTTTTTTTACGAAGCTAATCAATTCAGAGAGGATTGTTTTCGAAAAGAATGGCACAGTGAGATACTCAATACTTTGAAAGCAATATTACATTACCTGAAAGCGTAAGTATTTGAAAATAAAAATGTAATATAATACAAATAGTAAAATAAATACACATTCATTTTCTATTATAATGTCTTTGCATATTTTCAGATCATTAAATAACGTGGGTCAGCAACAAACCAATTTCAGCAGCATTCTACAACTTTACGATAGTTTAATGTCGGTTCCTTTGGATTTTGGCATTGAAGTATCTCCTCTTGATGTTTATTGCTGTTTAAAACACAACGAACCGCAGATACGAGTTGGTGTAACTCAGTTTGAAGATTTACTTTTGCATTTGAGCAAGATCGTAAACTGTTCTTTCACGTGATTCACTTGAAAAAACTCTCACTAAGTCATGAAAAAGTTCAAAACTGTGAATTGTTATGATATTAAGTATTTTTGTTACCTAATTTAATGTACAAATTAACTAATTGAGGTAAATTCGTAAGTTAATTAACACTATTCATAAGTTACTTAATAAATTGCTTCGTTCAATTTTCAATACTCAGTTTTTACTTGCTTTATTTATAATTCAAAATCTTATAAAATAAAAAATGTAAATGGAATTTAAAGTTTAATTATAAATTCAATAAATTCGTATGAAACAACGGATTAAAATATTTTTGTATATATTTAATAATTTAAAATTACGTTTAGTTATTTGAAACTTTATATTCATGCTTATAAAATTGAACTATTTTTATATTAAAATAATAAAATGTATAATAAGAAAAAAACTGAGCTTTGAAAATATTGAAATATAAACAAACTTACAAAATTAAAACTGTCGAATAATAACAATATTCAACTCCTTTTACAAACTGTTTTATTTAAAATGAAAAATATTATTTTACAGTTTCACAAATTCTTTATTACCCGAGACATTCATTTTGATATTCGCCAATGTACAAACATTACAAAGAAAATACTTAATAAATTGTAATGTAGCAATACAACAAAAAGAATCTGTGATACGTCTCAGCGAAGGGGCATTATTTTATTTATTAATATTTATCTCTTATTATAATAATCCTTCGTAATATAAGAACAAGTATTTTCTTTGTAATTACGTAATAAAAATGAATAATAAACAAATTATTTCAGATAAAGTTTTTTACGTCTAATTTTCTGGTAATAAATTTTCAACTGTTCATCAAATTGTATTCCTACAATTTCCTTCCTTTTCGATTATATTTCTCACTTTTACTTTTTGTTGTAACAATATTTCATGGCATTCAAAAGCATATCTTTCGGAAATTAAACTTATTCATGAAACGCCAAATAGAGAAAATTTACCGAAATAACGATCACTTTAAAAGCAAATGTCTATAAATGCCTCTCGTTTTATTCTGTTTAACTGTATTTTTTGTCAAATACAATTCAACACGGTGCATCAAGTGTCAAATTGGTTGCAGTGAAAGTAATCGTGATCTTGAACTTTTCGACTGATTTCATTGCGCGAAAAACAATTAGCAAGAAAATTAAATAAAGTATGACGTGACATAAACATTTTCGATATAAATCACGACAAATTTCACCGTTGCCACAATCGATAGTAAAGAATCGTCTGACGCGGATGCAGTTTTATACATTTTCACGGATAAGTCAGTTTTGAAATGTTGCAAAATTGTTCAGATAAAATAATTGCACATGTGTTGATGACCTTTGTACTCGCGGTCTTGGGAACCATTGGCGAGGAAAAGTATGTGTCAAAGTGATTGAATTCATTTTATAGTTTCAACTTACAACGTTACTTTTGTATGCATTTGATTTTAGAATACATCTCAAGATTCATGTTCCGGAAATAATAAATCATCACATTCATACAAAGTTATTGGTTGTGCACGAAGACGATCCATTTGATGATCATGTACCGCAAATTAACAATCGTCCTTACGACGAGGAAAGTTATGCTGAACAATGGAGCTCGTGGAATAATAATGGTCATATTGGCGGACAACATCGAAGCAAATTGCATAAATACAATGGACAGAATCCAGTAATTAAAACTTCTTACAAAGATCTTGTCTTCCCCGAAAAGTGGGATGAAAGTGGTACTTTCTCTCCCTAGGGAAGAAAAGTAACTTTCTATCTCTAGGGAGAGAAAGTAATCTTCTATTACGTCATTTAAGGGATGAAAATACTTTATCTCCCTCGGGAGAGAAAGTCCTACTTTCGTCTCACTTTTGAAGGAAGAAAAGACGTATTTTCGATGCACTTGTAAGAAAAAATATTGTCCCAGTTGCGGAATATATTATTATTATTACAATGAATAACAAATAATTGAATTAATTTAATTTTATTATTTAGCCTAATATGCATTTGGAGAATGGCGTTTACATGACAGACGGTGACGGTGAAGAAATTGTCGGTTTTACTTATCCGCCGCAATATGCTGACGATGTGCCTCACAATAACATCGAATCCTACATGGAAGACACGTATCGACGTGGCCTGCATTCAGAATCGGGTCACTTAATTACAAACGACCAGGACAATTATTACGACGTCAATAAAGAAGAGGCAGATCTCACAGATCATGATTATTACCACGAGGAACACGAGAACCGTGATTTACATTCCCATCATCATTACGACAAAGAAATTGGACATGAAGATCGGGTCGGCAGACATCCGAATCGCCGGAAGTACTTTATCGTACGAATGGTACCGCGAAGGAAGTGTCTCTTGTGTTAAAATCTTAGCGTATGAACTAATTATAAATTCAATAGGTTTTCTTCTGTAAATACTTGTTTGTACTTTTTTACTACGTCATTGAAATAAATAAGTTTAAAGAATAAATGAGTTCGTTTATTACCGATTTAAAAAATGGAGCATTATTTCCTTTAGAAAGTTTGAGAAATACAAAGATGAATCAATGGAATTTAGTTATTAACATATGCAGCAGTTTTACTTTATGTATAATCATATTCCTGTTCATAGTCATATTCTCCTTCATGAACATAATGTCCATCGATAATACTTTCTCCGCGAACGTCGTGATTATGGTCCTTCAAGCCGAATCCTGTATGATGCGCTTCTTGCGGACGACCTTTGAAATTTGGAAACCTCGCGGGTCTTGGTCCATAATGGTCCCCAACATCCCTGTCATAATCATTGTCAATGTCATAAGGATCCTTGCCATAATGAACGCCTTTATCCATACTGTAACTCGGAATCTTTGCTCCATAATTATCATTATTATTAGTATTACTGTAACTATCCTTTCGATACCCATGACCTTTGAAATCATAATCCTTATCATAATTATTAATCCTCATGCCATAACTTTCATGACCCTTTCCATATCCATAATCAACTTCACTTTCCGGCATTTCTCTTCCATATCCTGGATTTTTCTCACCATAGTTATTCTCCATCTCATAACCCGACACCATGTCCGGTATGTTTCTTCCATAATTGTTCATCACTTCCGGATAAGCGTTCGATGGATCCTGAATCTTTCCCACATCCTTCACATATCCACCATCTTTTGGACCAACATTATATCCATTATTACCAGCTTCATTTCCATAGCCAAGATTCTTTGGTCCATAATTATAATCCGCTTCCGGTTCTTTTGCATATCCCGGCAGTTTTGCTCCGAAATTGTAATCCACATTATCCGGATTGTAACTGTCCTTTGGAATATACTTTTCTCCAGGATATCCGTCGTTGTAGTTGTTATTCGGTTGTATCTTTTGGCCAATGTTGTCGTCTTTGTGATGACCCGCGCCTTCGAACCCATACTCATTACCATCCGGATGAACGTATCCGGGCTTTTCATCCGGGTACATGGGGTTTTGTGGATTCGCATTAGGATTAGGATGACCATTGGGATTTTGATGGTCGTTGTGTTGTGGATGAGGATTTTCTTGCTGTTGCTGCTGTTTCTCCCCGACAACTGTGTGTTCGTTGTCTTCAAAGCTGTGTCCTAAGTCGGCATATGGTTGCGCCGGATTGTGCATCCCCATTTCGCCACCTTTCAACTCTTCTGGCTTACCCACGCTGTACCCTAGGAATTCGTATTTGTCCTCCTTGTCATGTTGGATGTGTTTGATGATCGTGTGGGTATGATAGATGTGTTTAATTTTATAAGGCACATGAATGGTTACTCGACGATGATTGTTACTGCAAAAATAATGAATAATAATAATAATAAATAATTTAATGGATAAAAAGTTAGATAATTAACATGTCACTTAATGCTGTTTGATTAAGTGAATAAATGCAACTGCAATTTACAGTAGAATTGTACATTTAATTTATTTGCGATTAATTTCTTTTTGTTATAATTAAAATTATGTGTAATAGCATAATAATTGTTCCGGCGACTTTCTTCTATTACTAATAGAATTCCAGCGAAGCGTTTTCATTTTCATTTCATTTTCTATCTACATTGTAACTGAATGTTTATTTGATCGCTCAAGCTTGATGATGTGTTTGGATCTTTCGTAATAGTTTTGAAGATTCAAAAAATCAAATTCAAATTAAAATATTTTGCATTCATTTGTACTTCCGTAACATTTAGAAAGCGTAATTTCAATGATGGTGTTTAATTAATCGAATACTGTAGCAGATTCAATCAAAATGATTGCAATTAATTCATGTAATTACACTGTTTATTGTGTTGATTTAAAATGTTAAAAAAAATGGAGTTATAAAGTTTGGAAATTGAAATATGGTTAATAAGATTTTGCTTTTTTAATTTAACAATTTGTTTTGTTCTTTTAATTTTCATGATTATAGTTCAGTTAAGTATAGTAATTATTATCCATTTCAGAAACAAAGGCAGTTTCAAAGGCTTTGGACGTTATTGTTCGAGAATGACTTACAGAAAAGCGAAGCTAAATAAGACTTAGAAGAATATTATAAGCAGCGTGCAAACACTTTAACTTGTCTTCATCTTAATCATGCGCAGCGAAATTTCGCATGGCTTTCACTGCAAGATTCAGGTTTTTCAAATTATTTGTATGGTTTTTCTCGCTTTAATATATAATTTAAACAAATAATTCGACATTAGAAGTTTCCATTCTAAAGAAAAATAAAAATGCTGAAACAATTTAACATGAATATATATATATATACTTAGAAAATGTATGCAAATGAAACATTATACATTTTTAAATAGTCTTTTACCTTAAGTTATTAGATGTAATTTGAATATATATTTTTTGAATAGAAAATAAGTGTAAATTATAGCAAAAGTATACAACTTTTAGATATCGATTAAATCCTAAATGTTTCAGAATAGATCAAAGATATTGTTAAGTTAAAAGTGGAAATAGATCTGAATGAAATTAACGCTAATTTGTCGAAGTAATTAAATACACGAGGAAGCAATTATGTAACGGTAATATAAATAATCTATTCTGTATATCAGCATTTTTCACAATTATTAAACGTAATTTGTCTGAAGATTAAATTTTTATGTAAAATACGCAATATTATTAAGAACATAATTGCAATAATATAGAAACATCTGATCTATATCAGGAAGTTTAAACTTTCAACTAAAATGATTAACTTGAATTTTGCAAGTAAAGTAAATAAAAAAAATGTTGCGTAATTTAATAAACATAACAATTGTAACAATGAAACATTTTATTGTTCAAAAAGACAAAAAGGACAGAAATATTGTTCACTTACACTGCTTTTCCGTAAACGTTTTGTACGATTGTCAAAGTTAATAGAATCGCCAGCTGGAAAGAATATAATAATTTTATTACTTTCATATTTTAACTATCATCACTTTCAGAATAATCACTTTTATTACCGCCATTAATCCTCGACAAATATCTTTCTTATGGACTAAATACCACTTTTCGTATACACATGTTTATATGTATTTATTATAGTTGTCAAAAAAATATGATAAATTGCTGTATTTACCATGAAATTTATAATACCATTTGAAAATAACTTTTCATATCTTATTATTATAAAAACTCTATTAACAATTACAACACTTTGTATCCCGCGTTTAGTAGGGAAAAAATGCTAATCTTAACAAATACTTAGACATAATAAATAACAGTTAGATACGTTGTATGAAAGGAAAGATATTTTGAAACTTAATCAAGGATACAATTTTTAATAGCTTATAAATTTTCATTAATGAAATTTCATATGTGCTGTCTAAAATGCAATCGTATTGGATTAAAGGCAATGTTCAATATTTTGCTATCGTTTTACTCAAATAAATCATATGAGGATTTCTCCCGAGTTAAAGTGAAATTCTCAACTTATGACCTTTTCTGAGCGTATTTTTTGTGTAATTTCAAGTTTAAACAAATAAATAATTCAATTATTCATTCAACCGATGATTTTAAATCAAACAAAATTGCTTGAACATTTAGCAAGAAAGCTTCTTTTGATCTAATTTTAAGTCGCAGTAATTTCCAAAACTTGTGCACTTATAAATTAGAATGCAATAACGTCAAACGAGTCAACTTTCTTTCAGTTCGTCACAGAACTGAAAAATCACTTTCCTTATGTGTACAAATTGTTCCTTTTCCACATTATAAATCACACTCAACAAATCAATCGCAGCAACTCACCGCGCCATTTATTGCCATATCTCAATAATTTCAACTATATTTTCCCATCAAATCTCACATTTTTCCTCATTCACAATGTTTAATCTATTCAAAATACTTTTTTTCTTCTTTTTTAAAATTTCACTACAAAATGTCAAAATATAAACCGACAATGATTTTTGCAAAAATCAATAATGTTTATTAATCAGACTTCTTGTATCTTCTGTTATATTCTCATCTTCGTTTCTATATATATATGTACAACAAGTAGTATGGCGTGACATAATCCGACGTTCAATTACATTTTGCATCCGCGACACGAAGATACACGTTTTTTGTGTTCCTGGTGTCGTCGGACATTGACTGATAAGACTCCTTTTTTGCATTTTCTAATGTTCTTGGTGAACGGCCAGCATCAAGATCACGGTCGCATTTTCACCGCGCGATATTATCGAGCGCATTATATATTTTTCAATCCGAAAAGTCTCCGAGAAAGCCTTAAGGCGTATCAACTTACGGAGTTTCGTGATTTTCCAACCGACGAGACAGCGTCTAAAACGCTTTTTCTCAACTTATTCGCCAACTAATTTAGAAAGGAAAAGTGATGCTGCGTTTTGTTTCTTTTTTTTGCATCTTCCTTGAGCTGAAACATTCATTTGAATTCACATTCATTGATTCATAATTGTTAACGCATAGAATACACGCAATTTTCATTTACAGATATTGTTTTCTTAATTGCAACAGTTTATGGACTAAGTTGCGACTAATTACAATGAAATTCACCAGTTTTATGAAGATTTCAATGTATATTTTTATTATCTGCGATGAGAAAAAAGTTGAAGACTTTTTATCGGACTTTTTGTTGCTCTTTTTTGCGACGAGTTTCGTTTCTAACGGGAGCTTGTTGTACCGCTATAAAATCCACATTGTGTTATCGATGAAAAACAATTATTATATTTTTTTAAGAAAAGTTGGTCTGTAATTACCAGTTGTGAAGGATGTGCTTCTGCAGCAAATCTTTTTCGCAATGCTGTTATTAAATCCTTATTTTACAACTGTATTTCAATGAAGAGCATCGAACTACATTTATTACTCAATAACGAATCTTCCTTTTATTTTATAATTTTTTTATTTTTTATTATAAGAAAGTATTAAGGATTTTAAGCCCTCGCAATTCAACTCTTTTTATTTCATTTATTAAATGTTGATGTTTTTTTTCTCTACTTTAACTATAATTTATAATTATAATCAAATGTTGCCCAAAAAGTTCCTTTTTTATCATTCAAAGTTATTAATTACACAAATTTTTGACTATGAGAAACTCGAAATATAAAAAAGTATTAATTGGGTCTTAACTCTTTTTTATTAACTAATTAATTTTATTTAACTATTTTAAATAATTAATCTATTAAAATCTTTTTTCATTTTTACGCTTTTAAAAGAACTTAAAATTTTTTAAACTTGTATTAATAAGAAGCATTTTTAATATATTTTTTATTATTTCATAATGATTAAAACTTTTTTGTTGCAAAATTTATATAAAAAAATCATCGACTTTCCGCATACGAGCAAAATCTTCTTGGGATTTCTCGATGAAATTAGCCACGCACGAATACTCGTCGACTGAACAATTGTGCTTCGAACAGAATAAGACATTTCACGCTATTTTATGCAAATATTTCACGCATCACTTTGCCTAACTCACGCTGGCCTATAAAAAAAGTATACCAACAAAAAGTCCACGCAATTTGATTGTCAAATTAATCATTCAGTCAGTATTGAATTAAGAGAAATTGCACCTTACTTTTCGTTTTAACTTACTCGCTGCATCTACAATTAAGACCAATTGATATATGTATTAACTTGAAATTGTAATTATTGTAATAAAAGCCAGTTTCTCTCGATTTTCGAATTTTCGTTTCATCGGATAATACTTAACACTAAGTAGGTGTTAAAATTCTTAGATAAACTATCATCATGTAATTCGCAATTGTAATTTCAAAATCACTTTTCATTGAAGATTAGAAATTCGTGACTAAATATGTTTGCATTACAAATTCACAAAATGCTATAATTTAAGAAAAAATTATTACACAAAGTAAAAATTATATAAATCACATCGTTAACTGAGATGAGATATTTAAAAATCATTTTCAGTGGTTGAAGATGTTGGCGATTGAAATTATTTGCGGTATTTTTCAACGCTATTTCTTCCACTGTAGTTACTCTTCTTAAACTGAAAAGTCTCTTTCGCTGCAACTTATATTTTATTTTTCTTTTCACACAAATATTCCCGGTATCTTATTTCTAATACTTGCGAACGGGCGAGAAACCGATTATATGGAGCGTAACGTTTGCCATGTGAGATTAGATGACGTGTATTCGTAAGTGAAAAGAGATTAAATATAACATTTAAATTTAATATCAGCAAAATAAGTCGCTCGTTTTTGTATGAAATCCGCGTCTTATTTCTCGCCATCAATCCTCGCGTTGGAATGTTGCGTTTCTTAAGTACTTTCAAGTGGTGTTAATCTGTATTTAAATATCATTAATTACCACTAACTAATGTTACTTTAATATTATTAAATACAAGTAAAAGTAATGTAACTGTTTCAAGTTCAAGAACCAAGTTTAATCGTTGCAACACAAACGTAATTAACAAATGAAAAAGTTACATTCATTTTGTTAAATTATCTTAATTACTACCTTAACTTTATAATTATACTGTGAAATACTAATAAATATTAATACTTAAACAAAATATAAAAGTACACTTGATTCATTCTCTGCGTTGAATAAAGATCAATTGTTATAAAATTATACGTCTTTAACAATAGATAATCAGAACTTTCCATTGAAAATCGAAGAAAAGTTCAACAATAACGAAAATTGCATTTTCCCAATGAAGCTGAGAAACAATCGTCAAATCATCTCCACGGAATTTCGTATTTCATTTGTTTCTTCTCGTTTGTCTTCGTCCAATTGCGCCCCGTGAATTATACTTTCACATTCGTTGTCGTTCACCATCTGGAGTTGTATCCTTTCTCACACGTTGACGAGGTTCGAAAGTGAGCGCACTTATGATTAAGATTCTACGCCGCGTAAATGTAAATAATTAGTTGTTAGACGAGTCAGCGGCTCTAGGTCAGCCCACCATTTCCATTTCGTTGGTCAAGAGAGGAGATGTGTGGTGGAAGAAGGTGCACAAGAACCACACCAGGGGAATGAATATGAGTGCGCTCTTGTTTTTGCTCGCTATAAAAGGGATGACACGGCGCATACGAATTTGCAATTGGTCTCGCGCTTCTCTCGCATCGGCTTCTTCAACTTCAAACCTTGCTTTTGTCTTGTTTCGATTCCATCTATATTCCTTGTGCTTGACAATTTGAAGTTGCACACTAATTCAGCAGCATGCAGCGCGTTGTGAGTTTCAGTGCTTTTTTCCCCTGAAATTAGAAGAAAGCTTGTTTAAGCATTTTTTATTATTCCAAAAGTGATTTTTTTTTCATTCAAGTGTAGAAATGATTACCCAGCATGTGGAATCCGATTAACATTTCAAAATTCTTATTGAATTTTGGAATTGTAAGTTAGTGGATTTGATTGCTCAATTTCTGATTGACTAATTCTATTTTTAATGTACATTTTTTATTGTGATTTTTCAATAAGATGTATTATTTTGGAAAGCACTGTGAAATCAAAATACATTTCAACAAAAAAATAACTATAGCTTGGTGTGAATTTACAATGACTTCTCCAGTATAATATGTCTTATTAGAAAATTACGAAATCAAAAAGTAGATTAAAAATAAAATTAGCCAATCAAAAAACCGAGCAATAAAATTCAATAACTTACAATTTATTCCAAAATTCTACTTTCATTGTAATTTGGATAAAAGACCAATAAGAATTTTGAAACGTTAATCGGATTCCACATGCTGGGATACTTTTGTATTTAATTCAAGTTTGTGCGGTATTTTATTCTAAAGTGATAATGCATTTTTTCTTCTTTTTTATGCTTGATGATTTATTAATTAAGGAAATTAACTTACTCATTAATGCAATTTTAGATCGCCTGCACCTTGCTGCTGGCAGTATGCTGTCCCGTACTAGTCATCTCGTGAGTGCATTTCATTTCATCAAACTGTAATCATAAAACCACAAATTAAATACGAAATAATTTACTATTCATTTATTTGTAACAAACTTTTAATTATTCAAAGAGTAGAATTGTTTGTTTATTTTAGAAAAAATTATGAATAAAACAATATTATTTATTATTGATCTATTTCTGAAAACTGATACTTTTTTAAAGATCAAATTCTGTCATTTGTTTCAGGAAAAAAGTAGTTTTCATGGTACCGCATCAGATCCGCCGCAGTCCATCCAGTGCCGGACTTCGTTCGCCGTTGATTCATAATCCATCATATCACGCGAAGCGCTCTTATTATCCCAATGTGCCGAAACGACCGTACGATCCAAGTTCCGTTTACTACGGCAAACTAAAGCCTTACGGCTACGATAAAAGGAAGCTTCCACATGGCGGAGATGACTTTGATCAAGGTCACGAAGGAATCCGACACATCACAATCCCGCATGGCAAGGGAATCTCCCATGGAATATCATTTGGTCGAGGATACATTCCGTACAATAAGATCAAGTCGGATTTCACTAGGATTCCTAGGTAGAAAAAAAAGAATACATTTAGTCATTAATTTGGAACATTACAAAAAAAGAGTGATTGATTAAAATTTGCCGTGATTTTATTTGTTAAAGTAATGTAAAGACAAAAGTCAAATTAAGGCTGGTTTAATTAAACGTCATACGCTCGATAATTTCACTCTTAAGTGAGTAATTTAATTTTGGTTTCACTTTAGTTAGTGCTATAATGAAAGTGTTTCAATGATCTCTTCACTAACGATGCAGTGAAGATTATTCTCAACCTGCTTTATATAAGAGCGATCCAGTTTTCTCTTTAATTTATTTCAATTTTATTCAATGCACATACACAGATTAGCATATAAGCATGCAAATTCTATTCAAATGACCAAAATATGTAACACCACTTTGCATTCAATTAAATCATTCATTGCAATACCGATAATCAGATTAATGTTATTATATTATCTTTCAGTCAAGAAAATAGTAGACCGGATCTGAGTTACAGCACTCAGTCGGGTCCGGGTCCAACAGCCACTGAGGCACTTAACGACGGCTCTTCTTCACAATTTTCTCCATCGTCATTTTCCCCGTCTGCTTTTAACTACAACGATCGCAATCCAACTTCCGCTGAGTCTTCTGGTGCAGTTCGTGAAAAATATACGAATGGCTTCCAACCGACTGTCGACAGCTCTGGAAATCCCAGCCAGGCGGTTAATTATGTTGCAAATAAGGGTGAGAACTTCAAGGCCTTGTCTTTGATTCAGAATATCTTGCCAGCGGAACAACAGCACACTCAGAATCAAAATCAAAATGTTGTGCCAATCAACGCTAATGGAAAAGGTATCGTTATTAGTGATAGTGTGCTTTTGGATGATTATAATAAGAAGATCGAAGAATTCACTAATTCCTGGCCAAAAATTGTCGCTATGACACAGCCGAGTGTGTCGAATACACAGCAAGCTAGTCCCAGTGTTTTGCTAGGTAAATATATACATTTTATATAAATGTAGTAAAATTTATATTATAAACTTATATATAATTTCAAATATGTTTAATTGTATTTTAGGGACCATCAATGTACCATCAGTAAGCAATGGAAAGAGAAGTTATTCAGTTCACGAGGATGTTCAGGAGCCATCCCCCACAAATTTGCATAGAATAATAAGTTCACCCTTTCAGTTAGGTCAGTCAACGAAAAACGTCGACGTTTCCAGCTTAATTTCAGTGCAAGGCTAATAGTTTTTTTTTCTTATTAATTTTTTTGATTCATTAATTCATAATCACCTTCATGTCCATTTATTTCGATCTCATCCCCATTTGTTGTTGACAAAGACGGTTTCTCGTTATTGAATATTTATTTAAGTTAATGACGATTGAGGTATTACATGTTATTTGTAAATAAATACAAGGTGTAAGTACTTTAAACAAAAGAATTTAGAAAATAATTTAAACAAAATAAAAATAAGTAATAAATGTATGCAACAAATGTGCATAAGCAATGAACAATGGCAAATTCATTTCAATTTCTTTATTAAATTTGTTTCTTGTAGAAATTGTATACAAAAGAGGAATGTAACAGCGATTTCACATTAGCAATTTGAGGTAAATGTTCCTTCTTTTGATCCTTCAACATTTTTTTTCGTTCTCGTTATCAATTGGTTTATTCCTTTGCATTAACGTTCGAATAAATAAGCTGATTCTGATGTTTCGTCGTGGGAAATTCGGATCTTTAAAAAATTATTACTCACGGAGCAACAATTTCGATATAATGTTACTTTTTCTTTCGTTTTTGGTTAACATTTAAAAAACGTGTGTACAATAAATAGTCTCGAAAATGTTTCTTGTAAGAATTTTCCTTTCTTTCTTTGTTATTCTCTCTCTATCAAAGAAAAAATTAAAGAAGATTGTGTTTAAGTCTATTTACAATAATACACAAATGGCAGACTAGGCTCATTCAAGTACTGTAAAAACGCAATTAATATCTACCGATCCTTTAATCCCTTTCAACTGCTGTTTTCGTTTGAGCACAGTCGCACAAACAGTAATAAACAATATATGTTTGTTTGCACTGATTAATGAGAAAGAATGATCGATCATAGAAATTGTTAAAGTTAAAACAAAATATTTATTTCAGTGACTTGAATTCTATTTGAACGACTGTGCAACGTTGCCAAAATCAGAGTAATGATTTTACTTGTGAATAAGTTCATTTTGCAAAAAAACTAAAACAAATTGAATGAAAAAAACATTTATTTTCTTTCAAAGTTTTATGTCCAATTTTACATGTCTTTTTTTTCCAGTAAAATTGTAAGTGATCTTCCTATAGGAACATTTTTAGCGAAAATGAAAAGTAACAACTGTTTGGCAACGCGGTCGCTCGAGGCGCCCTCTGTAACGAGGATCGCTTAAAAAATTCCTCAAATACAAATATGTACATATAACATTGTGACGCGATTCGTATCTCACGACACATTATCCACACGTCAGCGTTGAATTCATGTCTTTTTTCTTTCTGACGCTTCATCTTTGTTCACATCACAATTAACAAACTGCTCTCAAGTTATAAAGAATATATATAATAATATATATTTAAATGCTTAACGTTCTTTTCGTTCGGTTTTTTTTCGGTAATCGATATTCCTTGTTTCTTATGATAGATCGATTCTTGTACAAGAACAATTATGATCTATCGATGTGCTCTACTTTTACGCATTGATACGTTGAATGACATTTGAGCGTATTTTATTAGCATTGACTCTTTTGCGCTTTTTTACTTTTACATTCCAGTTTAATTATATTCATTGACAAAAGTTTTTCTTTTACAGATTGATTAATAATCAAAAATCATATTTATCTAATAAGTGACACATTTTTATTGTTAAATTATCACATTTTTAATATTATAAGAAAAACTTTTGTCGTTTTTACAAAATATGAAGAAAATTAAGCGAACGTATAAAATATGCGACTTTTTTTTATTCAAAAAGTGTATCAATGAACAATCAATAACAAAATTGATAAAAAAGATAAGACATTACATTACAGTTTCTCGCTGTATATGAAATGAAGTAATTCTTTTAACTTGGACTTTATTATTCACAACCATTGACGATTTATGTAAAACACAAAAAAATGCAATCAAGTGTATAAATCTTGTAAAAGATCGAAGATACACAATGAATTAAAAAGAAGTTACTCCTTGACATTGCATAGTAATATATAAATCGGAATATAAAAAACGTTGTATACATTTACAAATGTATTTAATACTTAAATTTTTAAATCACATGTCAGTTTATCTTAACTATTGTATTTCGTTTACAATTCAACGTTAGTATTAGTAACAACATGTTTACAATAAGTTTATCAAAGTTAATTTCTAAACAAATAAATATCTCATTCTTTAAATAAAAAGAATAATCCAACTAAAGCCTAAATTAGTCTCTACTTAAATCCTATAAACTTTAACTCTTTAATTTCATTACATCGATTTTTGGAAGAAAAAATACATTTACGCATTATTATGGTACAAAAAATACATATGTAATAAATTGGCTTAAAGTTAATAAAAAGAAAGAAGACTTTACTTCTCTTTCGTCATTTAAAATTCAGTTATCAGAAAAAAATATAGTGTTCAATAAAATACTATTCTATATCTATATACATGATTAATTATTACTTCAAAATTGTTAGTACTTCTTTTAACAGTAAAAATGAAATCTGATTTTAATTTTGTGTTTCAGTTCTATTTCGTTTCTATTGTTTTTCTTGTATTAAATAAAAAAAAAAACTTAGTTTCTTGTCGTTAGACTGTAAAATTGCATTCATCTGATGACGAACGAGCGCAAAAGAGTCAGCCTGTATAACTAGTAGAAAATCACAGTTCATCGTGCGTATTGTTCTCGTCGACGTTCGTGTGACAAACAGCCGGCGTTGAAAATTCAAAAGCATATTCGCACCTGCTCGGTTCGGTTACAGCGACAATTTTGTTCTCAGTTCCGCAGTTAAGTGTAACAATGGTTGAGCGTGGCGGTCCATTCCAGCAGGTCAGACCGCGATCGTACTTCATCTTCGAATATTTCGATTTATCGCCACCCACCCATTCGCTCCAAGTTCCAAGACTTACATTACTACCGCCAGATTTTGACTTTTGAGTTGCGCGATCGAACATACACAGTGTATAAATGTACTCGAGATCAGTGTATTCGAAACACTCGCCATCGAGTGCCGCAAATTCTTCCTCTGGACCATAATCTCGTTCAAGTTTCTCCTCCAATCTGTTAATTTCGCCCTGAATGTCGCGAACTGCTCGTTCTGCCTCGTCATAAGTGCGTCTGGCAGCAGTTGCTTCGTCAATGATCGACTGGGTTTCCTCGTCATATTGCGCTGGTGGTTCTTCTTCTTGCTGTTCGGGTTCTGTGTCACCTTCAGCGTCTTCCTCGGGATGTTGACCTTCGTCCTGAGAATGATCCTCAGGATCCACATCTTCGTCGTCGTCGTCATATGCCTGGTCTTCAGCGTGTTCCGGTGTATGCTGATCTTCAGATTCTTTTTGTTCCTCTTGCTTTTGCTCGGGTTTAAAAAGACCTGAAAGATGGTATGATATGAATTGTACACGTCAATAATGATAAAAAAGAAAGAAAAAGAAATATCACCAACCCTTTTCCAGCATAATAACGGGTTTGATATTCGGCCAAACTGACGTGATAAATTGTTCCCAAGTAACTTCGTTGAGATTATTTAGAAAGAAAAGTGCCTCGTCCTCGGAGACTTCGCCATTTCTGTCATTATCAAAGATCACTCGAGTCTGAAGTTCGGCAACTGTAATAGTATTACTGTTATCTGAGTCTAACTTTTCGAAATATAGACGTGCCTCGCTGTTTGTGTCGGGAGCATTTTCCTGAGGCTGTGCCGGCTTTTCCGGCACTGGCGGCTTGTATTTCGCCATTGCAACTTCTTCTCTCTCTTCAGCAATCTTCTTCAATGCCTCCTTTTCTTGTTTCGTTCTTTCAGCCTCTTCAGAATCTACGCGAAGTTTTCCTAGTCTCTCTTGATAATCAGCTTTAAGTTTCTTGCCTAAATAATATGATTGATGTATTTTTTTTAGCATTAAATTACAACATATCATGATTGTAGAAAATAAATAATAATTTTATGATAAAAGCAAAATTGATGTACCTTTTGCGATTAATTGCATACGAACTTTGTTGCCTTCTCGAGCAAGTTCAGCAATTCTCTGTGCGGCTAGTCTGGCTTCAAGTCCCAATTCAACGCAATTATCAACGCAAGTTTTATTCGAATCGTACTCATCGCTTGCATCGCAGCAATCGCAAACACCATCATTGACCCATTTTGACGGGATGTATGCCGCCTGATAACCTGCGAGAATAAAAGTTTTACTTTTTATTATAGAAATATATTAATCATTTCAATGTAAATATAATTTATAATTTAATGCAATATAATTTATCATTTTAATTCCTTAAAATTATTAGTTTACATATTGTTTATCACAGTAATGTTTATTAATAGTAATAATAACAATGTTTCTTATTTATATTCTATTTTCTAATTTTATACGTTACTTTATGTTTTTTGCGAAAATATAGTCCAATTTTACGTTTTTGCTTATATTTACAAACGATAAATCTTTTTATTAACAATATACATGCTTACTTTGAAAAGTTACGCTGGAAACTGCCTAAATATAACTGGTTTTAAAAACAAACTCTTCGACTATTGACCTACGTTCTGACACTCGTACATTTAAACGCGAAACAGTGTATTTAAATACACCGCATATATATTCTTATTGACATTATATATTTTATTAAACATTTGTAAAGTTAAACGTATTATCAACATATTATACGAAAACATATTGTCCGTAAGAAATTAACAACATCATGTTAATTTCTCACAACTTTAAGATTAAATTAACTTACTCAAATTGTATTTAAGCAAACCATTAAAATTGCATCAAAAGACTAAAATACAAAATCAAAACTGAAATACTTAAAAATTTATTGCTTTTTGCGATAAGTAATTCTTTCAATTGTTGTGCAATATTAACAATTACTTCATTGCGTAGCTTCAACTAATAAATACAAACATTGCAAAAAGTTCTAAAACGAGTATAAATTAAGATTAATATTCAATTTCATGTTTAAAGTGAAATGTATATAAAAATGTGTCACCTAAATTTTGACAGTAGAAGAAGCCATTAGAGCAGGCTGCGGTGCCGGGTTCGTCGCTGCCATCGGCACAGTCGCAATAATCATCATTGACTTGTGAGAATGGAATACTTTTGCTTCCATCCAAACACTGGAAGTCAGGGCCGGGCGTGTAGAGTGACTTTTTGGACACAGGGATGCCTCTTATTCGCGGTACTTTGGTGCCGCCGGCTACGTGGCTCTCGCTAAAAAAAATGGTAGTCGTCGCGAGCAACAGCGATAACAGTCGATTGTTCATCGTTGAATTGTCGCGTGTTTAACGTGAATTGAGAAACAGTCGCTCGCGTTACCGGCTTCGTCAATTTCGGCTACGCGTCTCGACCTTCTGTTCTCACAATTTAATACAGTACTTGCGCCAGTTATTACGTTCTTAACAAATAATTTTCAGACCTGCAAAATGACTAGGCAGGCACACATAACACACAAAATAACACACACACGGCGAGACAAGGCTATCCTCACGCTATCTGACGGATTTTGCGCGAAACTCATGATCGCTGCAATTGTGATGATAACTGACACCTGTCGTAACATAATTTATGAGTTTGCCGATTTGAATTTCAAGCGCAACTTGACTAAGTTAGTTTACTTTATAAATAACTAAGCATCGTGGAGTTTATTCTCAAACAATTTATTTTCAGATTAACAAATACTTTATTTTTAACGTTGTTTGTTTATTGTTGCGGTTAGTGAAATATGTTATTATATTTATTAATGTCAAATTTTTATAATTTTAGAATATTTTAAGAATTGTTAAAAAAACATCTACGGAGAAACATATATGTCAAAATATGTAACTTTTTGCGGCTAAAATATATTTGAAACTATATTCCGAATATATTTGTTTATATGTAAATATATTTTTACTTATATTTTTATAAATATATTTCGGGAATATATGTTAAATATATAACTTTTTATCGAAAATATATATACGCACATATTCACATATATTTTTGAATATATTTCGAAATATATTTTCTTTCTGTTATGGATAAAATAAAGAATTACATTATTGTAAAATGTTAAAATATAATTGAAACTTTTTTAATAATCTTATTATTTATTAAAATTTACTCTATCAAAGTAACCATAATCATTCTACTTTTAGGTTTGTTAATATTCATACAATTTAATAACTCGACTATGTTATTTTGGTAAAATTATGCTATGATAAATGAGTATTATAAATTATAACATGACGAAGCACTAAACTAAATTGTGTCTTTGATTTTAAATGAGTTTATGTATCAGAAACAGCTTTTGTTCAAAATACAGTTGTATTGAGTTGATGTTTTCAAGTTGCCAAACGAAATCATAATCCGTTAGAATATTTAAGATTTAGTCGAAACATCTTTAACGTAAAACTAGGTCAAGATTTTCTGTTTCAAATTTTGTAGCAAATCAATAAGAAAATTCATTTTCCATAATAATTAATTTTGTTAATAATTACAATTCAATGCAAATTGCATTTCATTTATAAAAATAAATTATTTATAATTTATAAAAAAAAGTAATTTTTTAAATTTTAATTTAAGTCTCATTAATTCCATTTTTACGAAAACAATTTACTGTTATTATAAGTTTAAAGTTTCCTTATGTTAAAGAAAAAAAGAACTACATTAATTTGAAAGTAGTTTTTGATTAATTTTCTAATACACTAACTGTTTTCTTTTTGTTCTATTTTTTCGTAGTTGTGTGCGTTTGAGTAGGTATCCTCTGGGATATTTAATGTGAAAGTTTTAGGGTAATGTGAAAGTAGAAGGGGAACAATTCCAAGAATCAGGGTTGGAGAGAAGGTTTTGAATCAACCTGACCAAAAGACTGCACCAGTCATAGTTTATTTGTCAAACAAGTACTAACTATCTTATACTGTGATATTTAGTTGTTATTAGTAAATTTGTGCAAAGTGTTTCATCATTCTTTAATTTTTTAGTAATCAATCAATTATTTACTTCGTAAGTACTTTTTTATAATTATATCAGTATAATAATATATGGATATTAATATCTGTATTTAATATAATAATATATCTATATGTACACTAACAACCACGTGTTAAATTATTTTTATTTTAATTCATTATGTATACATTTTTTTGATATTAAAATTGGGTTTCATTTACTTGAAAAATTTAATTTAATTTTTTAAGTTATTTTATATCTTTATTTGTTATATGTTATATATAAAAAATAAAGCTATATATCTATATTTATTACATTAACAACCACGTGTTAAATAATTTTTATTTTAATTTATTTTGTATACATTTTTTTGATATTAAAATTGTGTTTCATTTACTTGAGAAATTTAACTTAATTTTTTAAATTATTTTATATCTTTATTTGTTAGGTATAAAATGGCAAGTTCAGATGTGCAATTAGATAATACAATGTCATCATCATCATCATCATCATCATCATCATCTTTTTCGTCCAACGATGAATCCAATTCCGAAGACGAAGAAGTGATTAATGTCGCATTGGAACCAGCAGAAATCGAGATCGAAATTTCCAACACAACTTATCCAATGGTGGCTAAACCTTTTGAAAAGACTTCGATGAAAATACGAAATATGAAAGAAGTTGCATTGGAATTAAAATTGTACATTGACGACAGAAGCATACAACGTAATTACTTTTATTTTGTTCACGGAGATGCTGATAAAGCTCGTTTGGTTATGACTAATTCTGTTCGACTTTATCCTGCGGAAGAGATGACTGTAAATATTATGTATGCGCCACGTGATGAAACTAAAGAAAGGTATTTTTCCTTTTTTTTCGTTTGATGATAATGAAAACAAAATATATATAACTAACTATTTAATCAATGTATTAATCTTATCTTCTGCTTTTGTTTTAGGTATGGCTTTATTATTCTTTACAGTCAAGGATTAAAAGAAACGGTTACTTACCCTGTTATTGGAACGGAAAAACACTACGATTTCCCTGACATTGAGGAGCGTGTAAATCCATTTACGACATATTCCGAGGAATAATCCACTTTGTAGATGCAATTGAATATGAATGAATTTCATTTAAACAAGCGTTTATACATTGTAAATATTGTAAATATCAAATTAGTTTCAATCTTTTTAATTGTTATTATATAAATTTTATAGAAAGAACTATAATGTTTGTATAAAATACTTGTTGAATAATGAATTTCAATAAATACATTATTCAAACTAAAAAACTGTTGTTTATTTTTAACTTTCCTTTATTAATCTATTCACAATTTAAACATCAACCTGAATATTGATCAATTAAAGCGATCTCATAAATGCAAATGTAAATTATTTCTCGACCAACTGAGTAGTGGACGTTTTTTTTAGTTTTAAAGTGATATGGAGAGTTTAGTAACAAAAGTAATAATCCATTTGGTTGATTTATGACATGGCCTGCTAACGATGCAATCAAAAGCTTTTTAAATTGCAAAGTAGATTTGATTTCAGAGATTTATAAATTTACGATGATTGATAAACCTTGAATGAAATGCCAATTTAGTCGAGAACATGTACATTAGTTTAACATTAAAAATTAACTTTTTATAGAATTAAATTAATGATATAAATCAAAATAAATGAACAACAAAAATATAGGATGGTCTTCTCGACTAAAAACAGTACAATTTGTTTCGTTTAATTAAAATAAACTTTATTCAAGACATTCTTGGTTGTCAAAAGAATACCTTCCGTCTAACTACAGTACAAAACAAAATATATAGACTCATTTTATGCTAAGAGAGATAAATATTGTATGTATTCTTATGATTTATGAAAAATATACAGATTACACAGCACTACAAGTTTGATGTTTTTTTTCATTTTTCCAAAAATCAAGCATATGCATAATTATGTTTTGTATTATTAGTTGTTTGTGCCTTTTTTTATTTCTTTTTTTCCCTTATCATTGTGTTTAAATATATGCACATCGCAATTCTTGATTTCACTGGGAATGTACATCAACGTAAGTTGAAAACAGATATATTTGACTACTGATTTTATTTTGTCATCCCTCTTTGTTATTATCCTTTTATATCAAAGCCATTTACTTCGCCAAAGAATATCAAATTGAGATTTTAACTCGGGATTGAAAGAACTTTCACACGCCTGACACGACGTCGATGATAAAAATAAGAACATTCTTTTTTTTTGCGTTCATTTTATTGATCGATTTATTTCGTACCTTTTTTATATCTTTTAACTAGAACAAATATTAGTTAAGTAACAATACAAGATTAGTGTCAACAAATTAATTTATCAGAAATAAAGCATTTCCGCACGTTTTATCCCGCAATTATAACAAAGATAATGATGGATTAAATATTAATTAAAATAATAATAATATTAATAATAATATAATAATAATTATTATAATAATAATATAATTAAACTAATATAATAATAAGAATAGTAAAATTAAAAAAAGGTATAGTAATCGATAATATGCGAGTTTGGTCTGTCCTTGGTGCGGTTTGTTACTAAAGATTTTCTCATGTTCGTCGTGATCTTTCTTGAATCAAGACAATGTATTTTCTACATGAAAAATCCAAGAGACGAAGCCACCTTTTATTTTCTTATGATATATAACGAATATTACAAATATACATCTCGTCGACGTTCAGTTTTCGTAATTTCTTTTTCTTTTTTTTTTCTTCTCAAACATCTTGCACTAAAGTTTCGTACGGAGACGGAACGTGGAAGTAGGTGGAGTCACCCTTAGGATGCGCGACAGCACTTTTCAAGGAATCGTTACTTATAAAACAAAAAAATATATAACTAAAGTTGAATATATACAAACATAAACGCATTGTCATCTTAAAAATGCAGCGAAGTTAATCAAATGAGCAAATTTAAAGGGAAGGGAAAAGTATGTAATAAATATGTCTTTGAATAATATTTTAATGACTTTCGATAAATCTATTTAACATAACAGGCATAAATAATTTAGTTATAATATATTCATCAATGCATCGTTTGTTAACAACTTATTGATACAATGTGTAAAATAGTTTTATCGAAAGTAAATCAACTGATTTGAGATCCACAATAACATAATTGACTGAAAATTAAATTAGTAAAACGAAGTTGATTGGAATCATTGTTCATCAACTGTGTAATGATTTGTTTCTTTGTATTATTAATTGTACAGAATTTATATATTCAATTTCACACGTTCCAACTAAGGCACAAATCCGTTATTGCCAAAAACCATTATTACACATTTCAATGAAACTCATCGTTTTAATCACTACACAGATAATAAACAAAATTATCATTTATTTTAACTTTTTATAATAATAATAACAATAATAATATTTGAATTATCCAAATAAGATTTCAATTTATTTAATTAAAAATTACATTCCGTTAAAGCAAATATAAAATAAATATATTAGTATTTTTTAATTATTTAATTGGAAAATACAATTCTGAAATATTATTATTATTTTTATTATTATATCATTATCATCAACACATAAATAGTTTATATATTCGTTGTGGAAGCCTTTAAAATATAAAAAATTAAAAAAAATGTCTAAGACATTTATTAACATAGTAGGAGATCAAATTTAAAATTTGATTTGCAAATAATATAATTGTATATGTTTTTAATTTTAATCCGATTGATTATAGTTAATTTAAACAATTCAAATACATTAAATTATGCATTAAAGTTAACCTGTTGATGATCAATCAAATTTTGAAGGCGTTGATAAACTATTTTTCTTTTTGTTTCTATTTCTTAGGAATTGGTTTATAAAATCACGAGAAGCGTGATTTAAGACGGAAGAAGAGATGTGCGCATGCGCAGAGATATGTAAATACAATACTTTATAATGTTTGAAGTTAAATAAACGTATTGTGATCATTTTTTGACTGGGTTAAAAACAAAAATTTAAACAATTGAGTGTTTTGATTGGTCACACTCACATAATGAAGTTTAAGACCGAATTTTGATCATCAAAAAGCTAAATTAAATAATTTTTTTGAATTTTTGGTCCTTGCGATTTTGGGGTAAAGTTTAAAAAAAACGATTGTTTAAAATGTGTCTATCGACGTCAGACAAAATTGTGATTCTTTGAAGGTGGCTGCACTCACAACACTTATTTACAAAAATATACACGTGAGCAAAGTTTATGCTTCGTTTACACGCTTTCCCGGTGTTATATCAAGAACCTGATCATCACATTGATGCGTTCCCGTTTTTTTGGTTTTTTTTTTAATTTTTTGCATTTTTTTTCTTTTTTTTATTTTTATTTCTGTATTATTTTTTTTGCTTTCAATATTTTTTATTTACTTAATATGTACACGAATGGGACAGAGACGAGCTTGAACAATTGTGTATTTGCACCGACTTTTGCGTTGATCGAAATTTGTTGCTTCAAAATTCTTAGTCAATTTTTGGTTTGAAACAAACGATCACAGAAGTCACAAAACTTCACACACGGGAATGGTCATTTGATTTGAGTACAAAACGTTCGTAGAAAAAGTTTACCAGTAGAAAATGATGTTATATGATATATAATTAATAATAATTCAGTGAAATTTACTTTCGTCAATATAACAAGAATACAAATAGTTTCAATTATCTTTATTTTATTTCATTTTGTCTGGGTCTAAAAAAAGTAAAATCACAAAAAAGTTAATTTACACATCTAATTTCTTACAATAATTGAAATATAAAAATTGTCAGACAGTATAAAATTTAAATAAAGCTTTGGTTCAAATTACAAAAGTTATTTTCTTTTTACATTGAATTATAATAGTAGATATATATAAATATTTATTTATTTATATATAAAAATAGAAAAGTTGAATATAAAAGCAACAAGGTTTTTAAAATGATATGAATCAAATTGTCATCAATGTTTTATTAACGATTTGCATAAATTTATACAGAAAATTGATTAAACATTTTTTCGGTTGATAATAAAAACAGATTGTTGCGCGTTCTATATATAATATATTGAAAAACAAATCTAAATAACGTCCAAAAAGAAAAAAATAGAAAGACAAAAATTTCAACAGGTAACGTAACCCATCTCAATAATAATATTTATAATAATAATAATAATAATAATAATAATGAATAATTAATTATAATAATGATAATAATTGTAATAATAATAATAATAATGTTTACAATAATAATATAATATAATATAATAATAATAATATAATAATAATAATTAATAATAATAATAATACAATTATGCAAGAATATTCGCGAAGAAAAGAGCTACAAACAATTAGCAAAAATACTGTACATAATACAAAGATACAAGTAACCGCGCGCACCAGTACGCTCGATATTTTGTCAGGGGAGAGAAGTTTTTATATAGTTATATGGGGGAGAGAGGGTGGGCGTGCAATGAAATTTCGATCAGAGCTTTGTCTTCGGTACAAAAGCGTAGCTCTGCGCCCGTCTCCGCTCATGCTCTTAAATCATCTCTAAAACCACTACTTGACCCATTTAATCTATATAATTTAAATAATAATATATGTCGAAGATAATCTGTTCATTGGCTGTCGCGTATCTCGCCATTGTTGCGTGTTATAATTACACTAGAAAAAATCCTACGAGTTTCGTTTTCTTGCTCTTTCTTTTTCTTTCTCTCTCTCTCTCTATATATATATATATACTTTTTTCGCTCTCTTACTCACACATACTTACATACATATGTAAACATACATACACAATTTATCTACAAAAAGTTGCGTCTTCTGTTTATTTAAACTTACCGCTTTACAGCGCCTCTCTTTAGTCCACAAATGTAATTTCCCTTCATTATAATCCTATATTTCTTTTTCTCGTTAATTTTTTTCTCCGGTCGCGAGTATTTCATACATATACGTATATACGTTAACTGCACATATATAATATATGTATAATATACAGATTATAATATTTATATTGATTTATATTTATAATATATAATATATATATATATATATTTATATATATATTCATCTATATAAGTAATAAAAAACTATATCATTGTATAATTTTCACATTTGGATTACTTAACAAAACACATATGTTTCAGGTAATCCGTGTGGCGTCCCTAAAAAAAATGTTTTTTCTTTCTTTCATTTTCATTTTTTTATTCATCTTCACACCGCTTATCCTCCCGACTTTCTGTGGCACTTTTATATTTGAAAACCGTTAACCGTAGTCCGTCTTCTTCGTATATTAATTTTTTTCGTTTTATTGCCTCCGTAATTTACAATTTAGATCCTGCGACATCAACGAATCCGACTTATTTTTTTTTTATTTTTAATTATTTTTGTTGAAAAACCGATATGAAATACTGCGCCCTCGTGTCTCGACAATGACGGCACGCGTGGAAAATACAAAAATACCGTCGTCGCATTTTTGTTACAAAGTTATAAACTCCCTTTAAAAACGGCTTAGAATCGGGTTTCAAGGCCTAAGACGAATGTTCCATCTCGTCCGCTACTCGTAGAATATACAGTTCGCATATATATAATCTGCTTTTTTTAAAATCATTTTCTCACACTCTCTCGTACTTTTTCGTATCATTTTTCTTTTGCATTTGTTTCTTATTTTTATTTTACTTTTCTTCGACTTGTTTTTGTGTCATCAACTAATACGGTAACTCTGAGTTTCTGCCGCCATTGTGAACGGTCGCAGCCGGTCGATCAGTTATTGCAGTCGCGATAACTGACCACTAGACAAACATAGTCGGATATGTGGCGATGTTTTGCGGAAGGGACGTTACGTAATTTGGGGTAGGCGGTCGGGGACTTTGCCACTGGGGTCAAAGGCCTCGCATCTTTTTTATGCCGGCTTGAACGTAGCGCACCAAATCCGTCAGCGAACTCTTTAACGTCAGCGGTCCCATCCTTTCGTCCAACTCGATAAAGAAATCTGAAACATCCACAGATACTTCATTATTACTTTTTAAAATGTTTCTTAAAAGAAATCTTCACTTAACTTAATCATCATTCAAGCATTATGTTCATTTGTAATAAAGGTACAATTATAGATAACTTATATTTCTATTTACCTCTGTGTTTGTCCATAACCATGTTGTTAGCTTCATCCCAAAGTTCATGGCAATTGTTTAATAATTCAAAGTGTCGGTTCTGCTTCTGCACGGCCGTGAAAACGTGCTGCGGCATGCTTACATAGGAAGGCGCTGGCGCGGGGACATTAATCGGACCACGGCCGGCTAATTCGCCGCTACTGTATCCGGAACTTTGACTGCCAACGGAGCCCACGGAGCCGGCTGGCGATGGAGTCGGCGACAAAGACGGCGTGCCTTGTCCTTCTGACTGCACCAAACCTGGTTGCGTCGCCTGTGGCGCCTATGATAGATTAAACGGCATATTAATTTAATCGTATCCGTTGTGAAAAATGTATTTTGTTAAATACAAAATTAGAACTCACCTTCTGAAGGTAATCATTAATAACTTTTTGACTTTCTCGAATTTCGCTCTTGCTCATTTTGAAAAGTTTATGATAAATCAACGACTGGCACCATAAGCTACGAAAAAGGATGAAAGGAAGATTAGCTTAACCGTTAAGATGCAATAAATTGTGCTGTTTATATTTTAATTGGATCAACAGTAATGTACCTTAGTATAACCAGTTTATTGTGTATACTGCTCTCCAGAGAATTATTTTGTTGGGTTTTGAATTTCGAGGAGATCCACCTGGAAGAATTTCTTCATTAGATTATAAATAAGGTCAATTCTACGTATAGCAATAACTTTTGACGTTATGTTACTCTGAGCTATCATATTCAAGATCGTAATAATAATGATGATTACCATGAAAAGCTCGAGTAATATCTTAAGTCAACAATTATTACTCTAAAAATGATGATTTACATAAAAGAGAAGATGGAAAGTGTAAAGTTATTTTTGTTGGTGCTTACTTGATTAAACTGAGAGTATCTTTGTACATGGTGAACGAAGCTTTCTCCATGGATTCGGATTCCATAACATAGCCCGTGAGTACGAAGTACAGAATTGCTTCGAGATAAAGCATACCCTGGGTGGCGATGTCACATTCCCGATCCGCCGAATGCTTCAGCCGTTGTGCTTCCGAAAGGTACTGATTGTGGTCCCTTAAAATTGCGTTCAGTCTGTTAATGATTAATTACGTGTTTCTGATTAGTAGAGACTTCTTCAACAACTTCACACAATTTCCAACACAAAGTTTTGATATGAATACAAAAAAATGATATTACAAAAATGTAATGTAATCAAAATAATGATAACAATGTAAGAATAACTTATATTTCAAGTTGTTAAAGATATAGTTGGTTAAAATGATCAATCAACATATCAGTAACATAGTTTACCTATCTTGATCCTCTAAAATGTCATGTGTTGGGTTGAAGTAAGAGTAGAAGACACGCTGTACAGAAGACGGTGGAGGTGGTAACAGACTCATATCAGGTTTCTCGTCCCGCTCGTGATTCGTTGGCTGAACGTCATTATGCTAAATTGCAAAATAAGATTGCTCATTTTTTTACATTTTTCATTCTTTCCTATTTATTTTTTACAGAGAAAAAATATTGATTGATTATCTTTCTCTTAAAGTGAAATTTTACTTAAAGTCCAAAGTTTTATCAATTAAAACGCAATAAACTTAATTTAAACAGCGCAAAAATTTATAACTACATAAAAGAATTACCAAACCATTCAAAGAAGCGATGCAGATTAAAAAAAGCAATGATAAAGCAGTGATAAAGTAATTAGCGTGCAATTCAAATTCCACCAATTATTTGATGAGATTGTCTTGTTTTTTTCCAAAATGCAAAATCAAGAAATCATTATTTAATAATTCATTATATACAAATATAATTTTTTAATGATATTTAGAAAGTGAAAAAAACAAGACAATTTCCATTTTGTGTTTAAAGTGTTGCGTGTAAAATGCGTGAAGGTATAATAAACGAGTAAAAAAAAAGAAGCAAATAAAAAGTAATATGCAAACGAAGCTGGTTTATTAATCGAATAAAATGCTAAAGTTATTTGTACAAAATTCTACTTCGCATAAACTACTTAAACTAATCAAAAGAAGAATCACTTTTGTATTTTAGAAAAATTAAAGACCTGTATTATTTTATATTTGATTTTAAGAAGAATACTTGTTTCTCTTTGACTTTGTCGTGTTTTTTCCAGTTATCATCTAATATAATGTAAAAATGTTTTAAATAAGATTTGTAACAAGTTGTAAAATCAAACAAAACATTTGTTTTTTTGTCTTTTTCTTTCCTTTTGCGTTGTTACAATAAAAAGCAACATCGATAGCTTGGAAAAAGTGATTCGTCTTTCTACAAAACAAAGATTTACTGAGTATACAATCAGATTGAAAAATACTGCGGATTGTTTATATAATGGGTTACCAGATCGATGAAAACACACAATATTCCATGAAATAGAAGAATTACACTACTTTAATTTAAATTGTGACAAGAAGATTGAATGAGATGAAAATAATAAACGAGCGAATTAAGACGAGATAATTGTAACAAATAAATAGCTTGTTACTTATTTAGAAGAATAAATAAAAATACAAAAATATATATTTGAAATATTAACAGTAATACATAGCTTTTATTATTTATTTAAATCTTATGGGATAGTGTAATCCTTTAACAAACTGTTTTATACCGTTTTCATAAAATGCAAAAAATAATATTTTTATCTCTTTTTATTCATTTCTTTGCGTATAATTTGACAAGTTTATTTACACGCACTTATATTAAAAATGTAAAATTTAATTGTAATCACATGAAACATTATATTTTTATCACAGTTATGTGTAAGGCACAATAAATATCAATAAAATGTTATAATAAAAGCTTTAAAAACGATAAAATAACAATTTAAAATTTTTACTTGGATAAACTTCTTTTAATTTCAACAAATAACTCTTAATAAATGTAAACTGACTAATTTAGAAATATCAACTTAAATTCATATTGTATTTAATATGTATTACAAACTTTAATCATTATAGAAATTTTTCAAAATTAATATATTTAAGAAAATATGCTATGCTATAAAAGTACAAAAATATACTTATTACGTTAACATTGCATGTCTGCAACCTCTGTATTTTATATATTAAAAGATTTTATTCACGTAAAAGGTTATCACAATTTTTTCGTTTATGAATGAGAGACTACGAGATATTTATTCTAACTGTGACACATTATCTTAAGTGCTGAAGAAAGATCTAAAACAATCACCATCTTTTCATATTTACAAATTAAAATCTTCACTTTAATAAAAAAAAAAGAAAAAAAAATCATTTTCACTACTTTCCCTCAACACAACAGTAACTCATCAATAAATGTATCCATTAACTATACAACTCCATATTTTCAGCGTGAAAAAATTATAAAGAATAAAAAAAACTTAAAAATATCATAGGCAAAATCGTAGAAGTGTTCTTGTTATCTTAGTAAAGTTTCATTTACCTCTGAATGTAACAATATAAAAAAAGATAGCAACAACGAAGAATAATCACAGAAATACTTAACAAAAATGGATGAATAAATAGAAAAATTGTATCGAAGCATTAATAATAAAAGCTATAAAGCATTAGAAAGCTATATACGCATATATGTATATATTATATATAAAAGAAATATGTATATATTCATATATGTACATATATATTATGCAATGGTCATTTCTACAAGACCGCGTCTGATCATGCGTTTTCCAAAGATCACGTAGAGAGCGTGTGCTTTATTGCTTTGAAACGTCTTAAATTGATGAAGATGAAGACTCACCTGGCTGGAGGAGGGCCTAGGTTCGTGTACCGCATCGGCGCGCTTCCTCTTGGCGTGTTTTTTATCTTTACTCTCAACTTTAACTTTCGCTATGTCAAAGGAACTGACTGTGCCGAGACTCGAGACCGAGCTGACACTTGGATTACGTTTACGTTTAGCGTAATGCGTCGTTGCCGGTGTCATGTCATCACATTTGGAGTCAATTCCAGTCTCCGGCTTCGGTCGCTTTTTGTGCTGCTCATCGACGATCGTCTCGTCCACGTCCATCGGCGAGTGCTGCGAATGTGACGAGCGCGAAGACGGCCTCGTGTCGGGGATCTCGGTGCGTTGACGTAACTTTTGGCCCCGCGACATTTGCGGCACGTGCGACAGTCGGTTCAGTTCAATTTTACATATCAGACTGGGAAAGCCGTTTTTCATCACAAGCGGCGGCAAATTCACGGCAACATTTGCCGGCGACGCAACAATTGACGCGGGTGGCGGCAACAACGTCGCCGACGCCGAAGGCGGACGTCGATACGACGGACTTCGGTCGCTCGTCGGGGTGTTCGCGGACGTCGTGTAACCCTCCACGTAGATTCCACACTTTCCGCCACCTTTGCCACCCTTTCCACCTTTACCACCACCTTTTGCACCACCTGAAATATCACATTTTTATTAAAATTTTATATAAATCTGCTGACAAATTCAAACTTGAGAATATAAAATTGATGTATTGTTATTTAATATCTTGACATATTTTGAGAAAAATAACACCATGGATGAACGTAAAAATATTTACTTTGACGTAATAGTTCATTCAAAGAGATTCTTTAAATAAACTCGTTCATTTTTTATTTACAAAAGCCAACAATTTCTTGTTAATAAACTTCAAACGTTCGGTTTTTTTTATCACTGATTAAACATTGATCTAAATAAATAAATTCATCAGAGCAATTCGTTTACTCGATAAAGAAACTTTAGATCATATTTTTTTCTAAAGAAAAAGTTATTATATTATTATATTAAAAAGTTAACAAAAAATAAAAGAAAAGAGAACAAATAAAAGACAGTATTTTAGAGAAGAGTATTTTTCACGGCTTAATGTTAATAAAAACAGTTGACAGTAATATTCACTTGTAAATAAAGTTTCAACGAGCATTTTATTAAATTAAAAATGATTATTTGAAATTGAATGATTGGTGTAAATTAACTAAAAAGATCATTTATTCTTTTATAAAGAACTAAAAAACCTTTTTTTTCGTATTTAATACTAAAATGAAATATACCTTTCGACGTCGAGAACAACTTCCTCAACGTGTCACTTTTCTTTTTATCCTGCACATTGCCGGACTCCTCTTCTTGCAACTTCTCAGGTACATGGCCATTCTCGTCGCTGTCCGAGTGGTCCAGGTTGCTCGGCGGTCGAATTGGCGGCACCCTTGGACGCGACGGAACCCGCGACGCCGACTGGTGTTTGCGATTAACTTGTCCGTACTCGGAATCACTCCCCGAGTCCGAATCAACGGTCACATTCGAAGCTCGCGATCGCTTTCTCCGCGTCTTCGTTTTTGAGGAACTTTTCTTCTTATCCTCCGTACTACTCTTCGCTCGTTTTGACGACATACGGTGATTCCAAGACTGATCTTCCGAGTCACTCTGCTTCTTCGTCTCATCCTCGCTGGAGCTCTCGCTTAATCTCGATCTAGCCTTTTCATTCTACATTCAAACAAAAGAAACACATTTTAATTCAGAAATTGTTACTCCAATGAATCATTCCTGTTAATTAATTTGTTTCATTTAAAGTCAAATATTTTTTTTCATTTCAATATCAATTAAGTTCATTCTTGAAGCTGATTTCTTAACTTGACTTTATTCCATTTCTTTAAATTGTCTTTAAATAATTCTCAGTATTATAAATGCTTTTATAAAACAACATAAATAATATTAATGAAAGACTTAATTAATGTTTGATTTACTTTAAATGCAAATTTTCTTAAAATTCATTCTTTATCAATTTTAATAATCCTTGACACTTGTAATTCTCACATTCATTACTTTAATGCCTCATTTATTGCATTACTGAAATACTTAACATTAATTAAATCTTATATATTAATATTACTCAAATTTAACTACATTATAGTTAATTAATATATACACACAAACTTTTGGTAATTTGTGGTGTTAAGGGGGAGGGAGGGGGGGAATTAAAAATTACCGTGACAGCGATGTCAGGTACGTGATTTATAATCGGTTCGCTGTCAGAAGCGCTACTGACAGCGCGCGACCTGTTCTCGTTGTCACTGCTGTCATCGTCGCTGGTGTCGACCACCGGCTTCGAGACAATCTTCTTGCGCGAGGCGCTGGGCCCGGCCGCGCGTCTTCGGCCCTTCGTGGCCGTTTCCGTGGGGGCCGCGGCGGCTGCTGCCTTCACGGGGGTCGCGGGCTTCGGGCTCCGCGCGGACTTACGCGGCCTGCCGCGTTTCCTAATGTCCGGCTGTTTCGGCTTCTCGGCCAACTGCTGCGTCACCGTCTGAGCCTTTTCAGCATCCGATTGAATCGAGCTGTCGCTCGGCGCGCTCAACACTGATCCGCGAGACTTCTTCAACGTGGCATCCTGCCTCGTCGATTCCTACGGTCATGTCGATATTTTTGCTCTTTTCTTTTTATTTTTTTTTTACTTTTAATCTTTCGCAATTAAAAGAATGATCAAGCCAGAAATAAGCGATGATGGTTTATTGAAGCACAATTTTGTTATAGAGTAAGTTTGGTAAAATAATGAATGAAACATTTGAAAGCAAAGCGAATGACGAAATGTAAAAGAAATTAATTAGGACATGTTTAAGTTTTTGTATTGCTATATTGAATAATTGCGATAAATAAGAATTAATGTTAGTAGCGTTTCTGTTGGATGATTCCACGGTATTATTTGTGTATGAGAATATTTGTGTTTGAGAGAGAGGTATGAAATAAATTAGTTCGTGGTTGAGGGGGGATCTGTTGTTGGTATTCATTTGTGCAAGCGCGACAGGTGATTGTTAATGCTGGATATGTATTTGCAAGCCCGAAGCCATGACCAAATAATATTAAGTATAATAAAAGCAGCAAATTTGTGGTACTTGATTGAACTTTCGAACAGTTGTCAAGACCGACAATTCCCGGTTTCCCTGAGGAATTAGCTTAAGCAGTTTTGCGCAATGATAAAAGGTATTGGGTATGTAATGATAAAATTAAAACATTTATTATGGATCTCTGTATAATTGAGTTGAAATGTAATTGAAAAAGTTAAAAGACGTTTGACTGCGATATGACTTATTCGTATAATTACAAATAAACAATCATTTTTCTTTAAATAAGAAGATACTAATTGTACGTATTACTTAAAATGTAGGTTTATAAATAGCAGGAAAAAGTTTAATGATATTTCTAAGGTGACTCCTACATTTCTATTTTCAGAATACTTAAAATATTGAAATTATTTTCTAAAAATTTGTGTAACAGAAAAGGATGTCTGGAGCTACTATTATTATATTTAACGAAAAACCTTTATACATTCTGATTTTTTCACCGTTATAGTTTTAATTAAAACAACTGAAATTAGTTTGAAGATACATTTCAAATATTTGCTCTGCTATATCAAATTATGAGTCAAGCATCCTTAAAGTATAAATATCATCCACAAATTATCTAATTAGAGAAATGTTCCGAGATCCATAATAAAAATGCAAGACATTGCATGAATGAAGCAATCGTCAAGAACTACATTAAGTGGTCTGCACCTGAACTTGTTTGGTCTCGCTGGTCTCGCCACCAGCTTGTACCGATGGTTTGAAAAAGGAGCTGAGATTCCACCTGGGCTTGGACTCTTCGGGAGGCAGCTGCTCGATATTCGTTGGCGGTGACATGGAGTTAGGCGTGACCGGTCCCCTCGACGATCGCACATTATTACTGGCCTCGCGCGCTTCCGCGACACTCGAGCCGCTGGTGTTTGGCGTACCGGCGGGAGCTCGTGGTTGGGCCGGCGTCGTCTCGTCCTCGGAATCATCACTACTGTCCGAGGCCGAGTCCGAGCCAGAGTCCGAGCTGGAACTCGCGCTACTGGCACTAGGTGGCGCCTCAACCACTGCCGCCGGCTGAGCCGGACTCGTAGGCCTTTGGTGTTGAATTGGCGCGGCAACGCTACCACCGTCGCTGCTGCTACTACTGCTGCTACCGGACGATATCGATCTCTGTCGTTGCGCTCGATTTTCCATTATCTTCGTGAGCTCGGCCGGATGACTGTCATGCTGCTGTTGCTTCGACGTTGCAGATACCGCTGGACTGTTTGAGGAGACACGGTCCAACGCCGACGGTATCGACGAAATGCTCGGTGCTACCGGAGGCATACTCGAGAACAATGGATTGTTGCTGTTGAGATAAACATTTCAATTAAACAACTAAAAAACAGTTAGAAGTAATGCAGATATTCAAATTCAATTCATTCAGACCTTTGAATCTGTTAATTTTATTGTAATTAAATCGAGGTATTTAATACTGATAAAAATGCAGTTAAATACATTTAAATGATTAAGTTACAATTTAATGCCGGGAATAATTAACATGCATGAGAAACATTTGCAATTAATCCATAAACAAAATCTTGTTTAACATAAAATTGTTAAAAATAATTCTACGTTTATTTAATACAAAATTTGAAATCGATTAATAAATATTGGAAAATAATAAAGTAAAAATAAATTAAGTTAAAATGATACATCAATAAATGTCACGACTGTCACAGTGGAAGAGAGCAAGAAAGATACATAAATATATAAATTGCTGAAGTTATAATTACACGCTGAGTTATGTTACACTGTTGTAAATTTCACAATCGCTCATTATTATTACTTTTCTTATTTCATCATTGCAATGTTCATTATTTATTCCACATTTATGTTTATTTTTTATTTGAAACAGACATACCATTTAACTTGAACAGAACAAAAAATAGGTAACTGAAAATGACCATGAAAAATAATAATAATCTGTAAGTGTTAAGAAACCTACAAAGTTATTTCAGTTTTCCTATCTGAGTAATAATTATAAACTAACAAGATTTTCTGCAAAATCTCATTTTAATAATTCAATTACAAATTGTTTACAACCGAATAATTCGGTTAATTTCTCTCGCTGAAATGTTCATTTACAAAGATCTCTCATCCTCCATCCACTCATCAACATCATCATCAACCCCATGTCAAACTTGTTCGTATATACTCACTTGATAGGACTTCTGTTATTCAGTGGTTTAGTTGCTTCACTTTCAACTTTCCTTTCATCTTCCGAGCAGTCAGACTCAGATAAACATAAGTCATCTTCCAAGTCGCTGCAACAAACAAAAGTCACATATATAAGTAAAAAGAAGTGATCAAATTCGCATGAGATTATTTCCCAATTAACGTTGTTAAAAGCTTAACTTAATGTTCGAGTTTAATTTAGGTCACCGGAACCGTCAATTTCCCTTCTCTTCTCCTGAAAATTCCCTTCCCCCCGTTTTAGCCTCTCGCTTCCTCTCACACAACTACACCCGAATAAATTGACAAGAGTGCTCGTAAATTTGGCGAAATGATCAGACCATCAAACAAGCCTGCCCAGGTTATATACTTCGTTTACGTTTTACGAGCGATAAGAGTCGCGATGAAAAGGCGCAAAGAATTATAATTCGATTTGACCGGTCAGCTCGATTATCGATCGCAATATCACATGGATGTATGCAAATTCCAGATTGCTTATATAACTCACATCTAATTAAAGTCTATGACTTTTTCAACTTGATCAAAAAATCCATCACCAAAAACACATTTAAAACATAATACATTTATATAATTAATCTAAAATTTGTCAGTCATATAATGAAATCACTTATAATATTGAAAAAGTTCGGCCAGCATTGACAATTCATTAAATCAATTATTGAATCGTTATATACAATTAAATATACTCGGATTTAAATTAGTATAAACGTTGAAATAATGAGCAAAATTGTATTCAATATTGCAGGATAAATTAATAATTGAATTTATTTTTTATGCTGCGTTTGTAATATGAAATGAAGCTTATTTGAAGGATGAAAACAATGTTACAGATCAAATTGAATGAGCAAACACAAGTTTAAGTATTGAAAATAAGATATTAAGTGGCAGGATACATCATAATCATTGGCTTTCAACTACTATTACTAATGACCTATCAATGAACTCTTCAATTGGCATTGAAGCTGTATTTCCTGCAACGAATTCCTGCAGCGAAGGCTTTTTCACTTGGCGGATCTTAAGTTTGCAACAACAGGAGATAACCACATGCTGGCTTTCTGAAACGGTATCATCGCGTGCGTTCGACGCGGATAGAAGGAATGTCGGCAAAAGGGGAAGAGGATGGTTGAAAAGGGGAACACGACGAAAGGTTGCGAGATTTGCGCGCGTTGTCGTCGGTGTCGCGTCGCTGATGGCAGAAGACAAAAGGGGCGGCAAAGAAGCGCTGGTACTGTCGCGCAATTATCCCCGACCGACGGATTGTTTACGGTGCCGTTTTGTCAGTGCTCGGAGCAGATGAAGAATAAGAAAAAGAAGAAGAAGAAAAGACGAAGGACTTAACAAATTGTCTCAATCAACATTTCTTTAACGAAGTTGATCGTAAAGATGATAAAAGCCAATGCATGCATTTGCGAAATCACAAAAGCATTTAAGTAAGTCAGTCATATGCTGATGTTTATATTAAAAACAAGTGGTAATATTTGAAATTGTTACAGTAAATAATGATCGATCATTAAGTTGGCTTTATTATTTAATCGCTGTAATTATTAGAACGTTATCTTACGGTAAATGAGGTATTACATCAACAGACTATCATATTATAGCAACAAGTATTTTGTTACAATCATATATTTTATATTGCATACATACTTTCAAGCACTTTAAATGCGCAGACGTAATTACATAGTCGTCATACCTAAATCCACATAAATCTGCGGAAATGCATATCAATTTTCAAACAAAGTTGAAAAGGAAGACAATAAAGGGATATAAAAGAACGAAAAGGTCTGCCAAGTATAAAGAGTAATAAAATAGTCGAGTCTGAAAAGTCGACCATAATCCTGAGACGCGAGTCGAGTCGTAAAAGGGCTCACGGCTGTACGAAATTTGTTTCTGCAAGTATTAAGACGAGCATATGATCAATTATTGACACATTGTTGGTGGATGCCTTGTCGCTGGGACAGAGAAAGAGGTCGAGTTTAGACACGTGTTGACAGAGGTGAAGAAGGTGGAAATGGCGGGACGAAGAAGATGAGATGGATGGATAGATAGAGTGAGAGAGAAAGAAACAAAGGAAGAGAGGGAGGGACTGATTTGTTGTGGCAGCAGCACAGCCTCCCCTGCGTCGCGCCGATAAAGCGCGAGTATATAACAACGAGGTCGAAGAGGGCGCCGAGTTCTCGACCACCCATTTTCGCCTCCTCTTCTCTTCTTCTTCTTCTGCTTCTCTTTCCCATGAACTATCTCTATCTATCCATCTATCTGACTCTCTCCGTCGCTCTTTCTGTGTGTTTGTGTGAGTGTTGGCGCGTGTATACGAAAGACTTGTACACGCCGCTGCCGCCACCGCCACCGCCGCCGGCAATCGATACGCTTAGCCCAGACTTTTCCATGCATGGACGCGAGAAGCGTCGTCGACCTCGAATTCCGTCCAACTCTATTCATCCTTCCCGAATCTTTACTCCCGATTCTCAAACTTGTTAGCTTTAAATCAATTCGATCTTTTTAGACGTTTTGTAATTTTACCATTCGATATAAAAAGTGACTTTCCTTTTCCTCTTTCTCTTTTTTTTTACTTTCTTCATTCTTCTTATTTAATTGGCTTTTTTAGACTTTTTGAATGAGGTAAAGAATACACAGCAACAAGTGATTTGATTAAGATGCTTGTTAGTGAATGTTATTTTTTGTTGCGCTATATATATTTGCAATCTGCAAGTAGCAGGGATTAGTTTCTAATTGAGTGTTTATTGAAAATAAATTGTATCCGCCAGTTGCTATATAATCTATATTAATTTGAGATTAAGTCGATCTGAATGATTATTATAATCTACTTCTTGATCATATCTTACAAATTACAATTATCTATCTTTTTCTCCTGACCTTTGGAGGTTTCTTTTCAAGTCCTATTACTTAGGTTGTCGTCGTGAATGTTATTTCATCTAAATCAAACGTTGAAGAAGAACATTACTGATATTCAATACCTTTTTTTCTTAATCTTAATTCAAAATTGTTTAACATAATTAGCAAAATAATTAAAAATTACAACTATTAACTGCGTTTTTAACTGACGACAAGAAAAAAGGAAAAAGAAAATAAGTCTGATTTTGAACAGAGTCATCATCAACGGCAACAAATGACGTCGATTCTTCACAGTTTAGTCGGTAATAACACCTGATGATGCCTCTTTTATAAAGACCTCTGTTTCTTTCTTTTCTCTTTCGTCCGAACCATCGACGATAAATAATTACATAATGATCGCGGCTCGCAGCAATCCCAATTGCGATCAATCTCCGCCGATCACGAGGATCAATAAAAGGCCTCTTATTGATCAACGACGTTCAAGTGCACGGCTGTTGTTTGGTTAAGTCTAGAAATAGTCGAGCCGTTAACGAGAAGGAGAACGGCTGTGGCGACAGTACACGATACCAACGAAAGACAGAGATACAAAGTGTCCAGACAAGGATAGTCAGATAGATGGATAATAAAGGATAGATGCAGAAAAAGGAAGAAGGAATAGACAAAGATGAATTGGAATAGGAGATGATGGATAGAGAAGGATAGAAGAGAAAATGCCGCGAGGGCAGGAGGATGACACGATAAAATTCTTGGAGGTGAGACGAGGAGAGAACAAGAGAAAGAGAGAGAGAGAGATAAAGAGAGATAGAGAAAGAGATCGCGAGTGGCGGCTCGTTGCGAATAACTTGGTGAGTTGTGCAGCTCTTCGTAGTCGTTGTTGTGTACCTGGTGGCGAACTCTTTCTTTCATCCAGTCGTAGCGTCGGCGTTATCTTTGTCTGACACTTTGCGTCGCGCATAAATGTATTTGTAAGCGCGCTTGACAAACACACAGCCGAATCTTTTCCTCGCGTAAAGGAAAGAAAGAGAGAAGACGAGAAAAGAGAGAAGCAACAAGAGAACCTAGGTAATGTCATTCGCGTTGCCGGAGATATCCATCTTTCTTTTCCGTTTCTTTTTTTCTTTTTATTTTCGTCTCCCTTGTGCTCTTTCTCTTAGCAGGCCAGAAATCAAGTAGCTTCGAATGTAAATTGGTGTTGTATAGGAATTACGCTGCGGATGTTATGAGAGATGGAGAATAATGATGATATATCGATCTCGGCGAAAGACGATGCTCAATCGTCGATAATGAGTCGAGATTAATCGATATTATATATCGATTTTGTAATTGATATTGTACTTTGGCTCTGTGCATAGTTTAATTGGTGTTAACTATTGCTAATTAATTACACGTTTATTTCAACATTTCGATTCAAATTTTGTTTGTATTCAATTTGTAAAAAAATAATTTTCACTTCTGGGCAAAAAACGGTGAAATACAACGTAAACTTAACGACATTTTAAGTCCATAAAAATGGTCCAAAAAAGGGACATGAACATAATGACAATGATAACTGGAATAACGACAAAATCATTAAGTGATAACGATTGGGACCAATTACAAAGTCGAGCATAAAAGGCAGGGCGTAAAATGTTCATAAAATATCGCTCATAAACACGATAGATTCGTGACGTCGAAGGTATATACATTTGACGTAATTCCCGGCGTATCTTCCACTCGAAAAAACTAATTAAGCCGAGACAGATGTCGACGGGCGAGAGCCGCCATGATTCTTCGTCGTGTTGGCTTGTGTATATGTTTGTGTGTGTGCGCGTGCGACAAAGAGAGCGACAAACGAGCGCATAACGTGGCGGCGTGTCTACCCTAAGCCCCCGGCACGCCAATTTTGTGCGCCGTTTAAGTTCGAGAGTCCATAGATCGGCCAAGGTAAACACGTCCAACTAGCCTCCTCCTGTATATCCACTTCGGAGAGTCAACTTCAAATTACCGATGCACACTCGGCTTATATTATATATGCGCACATACATTGTGACCCCATAAATGTAATATGCACGATTGAATACGATTGAAGACAATTATCCAAATTACAATACAAACTTGTTTAACCATTTAAGTAAAAATAAATAAAAAATGCAAACATTTAAATTAGTTGCATATCTTATCTTATATTGAAAGAATTCACGAAATTTATGTATAAATAGGATGATATTTAATTGAAGTATTGCATGATTAATCGGATCTTTTTTTTTTCTGTTCGTTAACAGAGTTTGTTCTTTGTGGGACTCCAAGGCCGGACGAAGAAGAAGAAGTTTGCGAAGTTTGTATCTGGGGACTTCAATTTGGGTTGCCGGCAAGTTTGACCCACGAGTAAAGTCGAGTCCTTGAACAAAGAGTAATTGGCCGCCAATGACCGTTACTTCGCATAAGTAATGACGATTGCCGTCTGACGACCCGATTGAAGACGTTTCAGGAATATTCATGATGTTGTATAATCGTTCAATAGAGTTGGTTTCTTTTCAAGTTAGATTTAGAGAAACAATATTCTTTTACCTTACATTATAACATTAGTGTACAATTAATTCAATTAATTAATTTTTTTTTTAATTCACCATAAATTCAATTCGACAAGTAAGATTGAACAATCAAATGTCAAGAAGTAATTGAGCGTTATTAAATATTCGACACTTTGCGAGGGTATTAAACGGCGAGGATGCGAAAAAGAAAGGGGGCGGAGAGCGTCTGTTGGTAAAACGAGGCAGCTTGAATTAGAAACTTAGAGCGCTTGAAACGAGCGTACACTACTTTGGGAGTGAAGAAAAGTGAAAGAACAAGATAGTGAATTGAGTTTGTCAGAGCTTACGTATAATGTATGTATGTGAGAATGACAGAGAGAGAAAGAGAGTACAAATAACGAGGGGTTGCTGGAGATTTGTGGACGGTGAGAGTAATCGCGCGGGCAATAACATCGTCGATGATTTTGTGAGTCAGGCGCAAACTCCGTTTCAACTCTGTTCATTACAATTCCAATACGTAGCGAATTTACGATTTATCAACAGTCATTTACACCGTTTACACTTTATTATTTTTCAATTGAAATTAACTCTTTTTGGCTTTAATTAAAAATTGGAGTTTTTTTCATTCACGAGAAGAAAGATAATTTATTAATTATTTAAATTTGTATTATAAAAAAATTAAAAAGAAAAATGTTAATGAAATAGTAAAAGTAATTTGGTTGAATAATAGTTGGTGTAACGAAATAAAGCCCGTTTCATCATTGAATAAACAACGTGAACGAAGTCTGTTTTGAAACCCCAAATCACATCTTCGTTCGATTCGGTTTCAATCAGTGCGAGTGGGAGAAGCGGGCATTCGTTCGGGGCTAATCGAGTTGTGATAAAATTACCGAGCAATGAACGCGCGACGCGTGCGCACGCAACCTCGCACACGTACAAAATTAAACCGCGTGATTGCGGTCGCGACGCGTGAAATAATTCGCGAAAAGAATGAAATCAAACGAGAAAGCAAAATGCAACTAAATTCAAGTATTTTTCAATTGACAAGAAAAACCTTGAAAAAAAGAAAATAAAAATAAAAAATGAAACGGAAACCCGAAAGAACAAAGAAAATTGAATGGCAATTTCGTTGACTTGGCGATATATGTTAACGCGTATTGTAAAGTTATGCATGACCGCGCGACCGGGGTCGCGCGCGCATTATTCGCAAATTTACAGGCCACCTTCATTAATTATTCCCGAGCGCGGTGGACGAATACAAAGTGGCTCGTTTTGCGCGCGCTCTTCCTCCCTGCCACCTGCTCGGTGTATCTCCTCCTCTGCCTGCCCAAAATTATTTGTCTGGAATTTCGCGCGAAAATGAATTTTGGCTGTTTTGCGCGCCCGGAAACGAGCCAATTTTATGTCTTGAATGTTGAATGCACGTCGAAAACTGATTAATTAGGTTCGCTGATTTATAATTAGACGGGTCTTGGTCACGGCTTGCTTTATTGGATGAGCGAATATGTTTAAATGATAATAAATTGTAATTTAACGACAAATAAGTCTTTTCCATAATAACTTGCCAATCTATGATGAACTAATGAATTTTAGCATCAAATTGATCCATGCAATTATATTTTCAACTGACAAAAGAATATGAACAATTAAAACAAAAAATTGCACTATTTATTAATCATTAAACTATAAAATGAACATGGTAATTGAAAACACTTGTGTATTTGGAAAATTTAAATCGCAAATTTGAATTGCGAATGAAAATGAATGTTTTCAAGTTCCAAAGATTCAGTTTTATCGGCTTAAAAAATTACATTTAAGATTGCAAATTTGATTAAAGAGAAATAAATCAAAATTTTAACTAAACCAAAATAATAAAAAAAGAAAAGAAAATAAAAAAGAAGAAATTTACCCTGGTGTACATGAAAAAGGGAAAGCAGTGTTGAGCATGTTTAAAACAAAGTGATTATCAAACAACAATTGGCAAATTCGTATTCGTCGACGAGTGCGAGTAACAAACGAGCGGCTGGCGAAAACTTTTGAAGCCACATCTCGCGAGCTCTCCGCTTTGTTTATAACCGCGCCGTTCGAGGTATAACGTAACGATGCAATAAACCTTCGAGCGACTCGCAAACGATTTAAATTCGCGTTTTACCCCGCGAAGGAATCCAAACGCTCTCGTTATTCTTTTCCCTCGCGGACCCAAACAGTCTTCTCCTTCCTTTTTTCCTTTCTTCCCTCTTTTTCCTTCTTTCTCTCCCTCTCTCTCTCTCTCTTTCAACTTATTATATCTTTCTTCCTTTCTCCGTTCTGCGTTCAAATCATGCTGTCTCACTTTACCGTCTCGCGCACTCTTCTTTATCGTTTTATTATTCGTTTCTCTGAGGCCGGCATACCAAGCGGAGACGCGCGCATTTCAACTTGCAAGCGAAACGAGACTAAACGATCGACGACTCGCATGACGCGAACTTCTGCATGTACGCGCGAATGTTAAATATTTTACGCGCACAATTTCGTAACGGCGCGCGATCGTAAAGTTCCCAAGCGACGAGTGTATTCAATTATTTTTAAACTCCGGCGCCTTATAAGTGCACCAGCGATTATTAAGAACGAAAGTTAGGAGACAATCAAATCGATTATTTTCCTGTTACAACTTTACTCTAATTATTTCTCAATTAAAGATAAAAAAAGATAGACGTTCTTTATCTAAGATTTATCTTGTAAAATTATGGCAAATTATGGATGAATATTAATAATTAGAAAAAGTAATTTGTTTATTAATACTTGTAATCATACCTATTCATTTCAACGATGAAAATGACTATTTGTATATACATTATTTAACACAAACCAAGAATTGATGGCAGTCTTAATAATGATGTAAATTAAATATATTAATAACCATAAATGTATAGCATAATCAACTTGAATCTGTTATTTAAAGTGATCATCATTTAAATTTCATTCCGCAACATTAACGGTTATCTTTAATGATTATCCACGATGATAATTAAATATCCTACAGTCATCGGTGATAATCATCGCAGATCATTTATCATAAAGAAGATCTGTTCAGATAACATGCAATGACTATTTATTTAACTTTATGATTACGAACAAATATAAAGTAAAAGCACCTTTTCAATCCTCTTGAAAGAAGAACTTAAGCTTTGAGAAATTACAAAAAAAAAAGGAACAAAAGAAAAAAACATACCACGAAAATATATTTCTGGTCGTCGAATTAACGGAAGGAAAAATTAATTAAACGAGAAATATTGGAACGACCCTTTGGACATAATTCACGAGAAATCGAACAAAAGTTGGCGTAACGGCAACGGGGAATAAAAGAAGGAATAGAAAAAAAAAGAAAAAAAAGAAGGAACAAACGACGAGTAAGTAAATGTCGGAAGTCGGAAGTTGGCGTGAGGCGTGAAGAAGTAAATCGAAGTTAATCGCCGGGCGAGAAGCAACGCGTTTCAAGAGTCCGCAGGGCCGTTGAAGATTTGAGATTATTCTCTGCCTGGGCAGCGTGAATGTATAATTAATTTCCTTTGACAGATTAATGGGCCGCTTACGAAGAATCAGTGCGCAAATTTTCGCGGTTACACGCAGTTGTGTGTCTCATTGTTGGCCCAATCTTGTCACTAATTATCCGCACTAACATGTTCATGTTTTTTAATTCCTTTTGATCGGTAACAGACAACAGATCATTAAATATCATTAATCATGGAGAGTTACAAGTTAAAGTTTACATGTAGTGTCAAAAAGTCATGGAATTGATGTGACTTGATTGATTTTCTTTACTTTTTCAAAATTTATTATTTTCTTATTAAATTGGACAAATCGCAGCTATACAATTAAATTATAAATATAAATAGTAAAAACTAAAATAAAAGTAGTAATTTACTATTTTTATTATTAATTATTATATTTCGTGCTGCTATGTATTCAAATTAATATTAAAATATTTTTATTTACATAAATTTTATTTTGAATATTCTGTTAGTTGAAGATGCTTGATATGCAAAAGTAATTAAGGAGACTTGATTAATAACATCAACACGAGAAATTGCTGATAACTGTTGTCTATCACTTATCAATGAAGGTGACGATAGTCGGAACAGTAGTTAGTGTCCAACGCCGACAGTCATCCTTCGACAGCCGAAACCCGATAAACCGCTAAACACAAATCCGGTACTTACTTTGTTCCCAACCTGTTGGTGGTATGCCTCTCGCGTTCTGCAACAGAACAAAAACAAAATCATCGATTAGAAATCACATAAATACCCAATCAACAGAGCTTAAGCTTAAAACAGAGAATTTCATTGAAAGTTTGTTTGTTTGATGTTTTTTTTTCTTAATTATTTGTCTGGAATCATAAAAGTTGAAAAATCGCTGTAAACTAAGATTGAAGAAAAAAAAGAAGTCGAGACATTTCTTGCACCATAAATAACAGCGGAAATAAATAACAAAAGAAAATTAAACGTCTTGGTTTGTGTGTTCGTGTTTCGAGTTAAGAATCGTGTCTTTGTTGTTGATTGACTGTCGATTGTGTCAGTTGAGAGCCACTGTTGGATGGGGGCAATGGTTATCCAGGTGATGGTTATTGCGTAAACAATGGAACGCGCGTCATGGGAAAAGGAAGGAGAGACGTGCGGATGACAAGGACGAATGCGCACAAAGACAAGGAGGCAGAGTGCGTTCTCTAAGCGCGGAAGAATGAAGTTAGGGTTGGATCGAACTAAACCGTGGGACTCCGGCAAACATAATCGCGACACAAAAATGGCGTCATGTATACACTATATCCAAAACCAATACACCCAAAGACACATGTATGTTTACAAATTTCAAAATTGAACTCAGGACATTTATATATATATATATGTACATATATATACCGTTGACCCAGTTTCAACTTAGTCTTTTCACCGACAGATTTCCGGGCGTTAAAAGATCGCTCGTCATTGTGGCGCATAAATTGAGCGCAATTCTTAAAATCCGTCGAGTCGCTTTGCCTGAAGATATATCGATTACTTAGTGACTCGAAGTGAAACAACAGTCAACGATCTATTGTTCTGCCGATGTTCATCAACACGCAACTTTGTATTTATGCTAATCTTTCAACACAGAAGATTGTCGTTCGATTGAATCATAAATATTCAACGTCAGAAGAATCCCTTCTCCGTCAAATCTGATACAACACCAAAGTAAACCAACTAAATCATCGTCAACTCCAATTCTTCACTCAATTGTCTTCCGTCAACTTCAAGCCTCAACTTCAAGGTCAAAGCAATGTCACTAGAAAACGATCCTTTAACCCATCCAAAAGTGCAAAATTTCAATGTCACCGAAGCACAAGATAAGCCAAGATTTTGTGTCAAAAAAGCAGTCACCTGTCACGAGAAGATAACTGGCGACGTCTCTTAGTACGTTGAATTTCGTGCACATATTCTCGGGGCTTTAATGAGAAAAGTTTTGTTCGTCAAGTCGGCGCATGTCGCCGGTTAAAAAGCGCGCACGCTTCGGGACGTTAAAGAACAAGGGAGTATGCGTGTGTGCACACCCGAAGACTCGGCCGGAATGACTGAAACTGGCGGGCTCGTGGCTGATCCTTCGAGTGCATTCGCAGACACACACAGATGCTTACACATACACGCACACGAATCACTACTGTGAAGCAACACACTTACGCACACGGACATACGTGTGCAGAGAGGTCGGTCGGTCGGTCGGACGTACGCACGCACGCACGCACGCGGCGGCAGCCATGCACGTAGACGCACACGCGGGTTCGACGACGGCACACCGGTGGTGCTCAGTAAAACGCGCAGCCTGCAAACGGAAGCGTTCACCTGCTTTCCTGCACGCCTGCTGCTGCTGTATGGGTCTGACTATGCTGCTGCTGTGCCGTTGCTACTACCACCACCTTGAAGGGGCTTTGTGTTGTTGGGGCCCCACCAGACCCGGTCTAGGGCCCATTGCCAAGAGAGAGCCTTTTGTCACGAAACCCGGGACACAAGTAGCAATACTGTTGCAGGAAGTTGGAAGTGGAAAGTACTTGCCAATGCCTTTAACTCGTCAGTGGACAACCCAAAAGTACGAGGCAATTTTTTGCCTTCTTCGTTTCTTTCTTTTTCTGTTCTTTTTCTTCTTTTTAACATCGCGATGATTCCAGTTATGTCAATTATGTATTCAGAGGTTGTACGACGACGTTGTAGGCAATGGCCCCGATTGTCGTGATTGATGGATTGAAAAGAAAAACGATGGGGATGATAGAGAACGAGAAGAAGAAGAATGGGAATTACGGGGCATCGTGAAGGCCTCGTTATTTAATTTGCTGAATAGCTCGTTGAAATTGAGTTGGAGGGTTGAATACTGTTCATTTTGAGGAATATGAGTGGTCGACGTTGGAGATTCACTGTTTTAACGAACTGTTTGTTGATGCTGTAAATTCGTATCGGTTTTGGCCAAACGAAATTGATAAACAATGCTAATTTGTAAATGATGGTATGGGCAATTTAATTGCTGGCCAAATATCAATGGTCTTAGAGTTGAAGATGATTATGAGAAATTTGCATGGTTCATTTTCAATTATAAGATTACAGATAAATTGTTAATGTAATGGCAATGATACAATTGTAAATGAAGAAGCATCAGAAGATTTGTAAAAGATCATTAAACATTTGTCAGAGTTTGAAATTCGAATCTCGATTTTCATCTAATCGACCACGTGATCAAATGGAAAAATAATCAATCGTCGTAACTATTGAAGCGAGCGCATACACACTTGTAAATGGTGTAAAGTTTAATGGCACGTCAAGATTGACTGTTGAGATCATCAATTCGTCGGCTCCTTCAGTGGAAAGCATCCTTTGGTATTCACGGGTCTTCATAAAAGCGCGATTAAGTGAACACGAGTTTGAGTGGAAAACATGCACGCACCCACGCGTAATAATGATGTTATTCAATCGAACTTGCAATTTGGCTTCATCTTATTCCTCCCACAAATTACGCTTTAATCAAAGCAAAATTTGTCCTTTGCTTTCTTCCTTATTTGTTAAACAATATTTAACATTGCAACGATTTTAATTCCAAAAAAATACATTTCTCGTGCTTACGCGAGTCAGTATGAGTTACTGTTTACATTCAAATGTTCAACATATTGAGCGTAAATCAAATTAATTGGTGCGTTATGAGTAATTGATCGATTTTCAAATAGACTACTAATAAAATTAGAACCTGAGAAACGTAAACGCAATTTGATTTACTATTAATAAATTGTTCTTGTCTATCGATCGATCTTGCGTCGCAAAAAAAATCAACATTCAAGTTCTAATTATAAACTCAAATGCAACCTTTTCTTACATTTTCTTATTGCATTTTATTATTCGTATTACACAGCCTAAGTTGCGAAAAACGTTCTTGTCATATCTTTGAAAACATGATTATAAAAAATAACAGTTTTTTTTTATCATCGCAAAATTATAGGTGCCGTTTTCTGGCAAGAGACAGATGTTTCTTGCGCGAGCAATTGCGTCACGTGTTTTCATTTTTGCCATTTTCTTTTTTATTTCTACTTATTTTTTTGCTCATGTTGGCCAACGGTCGTGCACATTGATATGACTTGAAGAAGAATGGTATGATCGTGCAGCACACGTCGGACCAGCCGGTCAAAAGGTGGCACCTGTTTTTCGGCAAAGCCAGCTTGAATATTCCGTAGGCCAATTTTACGCAGTCAAAAATATAAAACGTTTCGTTTAATGGTTGTGGTAAAAAGCAAAATGGCGTTGCAAACGACAATTAGCCGTCGCAAATGAAACCATGACGCAAACACCAAGACGATGGTAAGACTCTCGGCTAATCGCCTACCAATCACGGAACCGTAAACGGAAACGAAACAAAGTTACTTGAGAAAGTGTGCGCGTGGCAACTGCGTAACTTCCTTGAAACTCACGAGGTCAAACTGGCTGTACTTTTTGTCACGTGATTCGTCCGAAAGAGGATTAGGATTGAGAATGTGAATTGGATTTGTGTGTTTACATACTGTTTGTTACAAAAGTGAGTCAATTGAGCGTTACTAGGATTTAGGATGGACCAATCAGCGTGTATAACGAAAGGAAATCAATGTTTGCAAATAACCCAAAGTAGATGTAACTTAGGCTGTCGATTATAATTTGACCTAAATCAGAGCGTTCAGCTCTATCTACAGTAATATTAGTACGAATGCAAAACGAATGTTTGATCGCATTGGACGAAAATGATATTATTTCGTATTGAAAAATGCAAACTGATAATGATGAAATTGAATGCACAATTCACGTCGTTCGGCAAAAGCCAATAACTGCCAAATAACGAATAATCAAGGATTCATCAGTGTTTAATACACGATGATATGCCTAACTTCATCATTGATCACTTTTCTCTGCGCTTCCCTCAATGACAATTTGCAATTGTCAGAAACAAGCATTACAAAGCGCGACGATAAAAGCCAAAAACCGCTGATTGCATTGTTATTTAGTAAACCTAAAACGAAAAAAAAAAAAAAAAGAGTCGAGATGAAACAACAATAAAAAAACATGCAGAAAAAAACCGAAATCGATGGTTCTGCAATACCATCAGTGTTGCCGAGTTAAATGCAAAAAAAAAAAGAATGTTGTTTTCCATTGGGCCGAAAGTCATCAGCGACTATTATCTCGAATCGTGAATTCAGTGTGTAACATATCTCACGTGGGGTTTAATCACGTTAAGTAACTGGCAGAGTCTGTCCTTGTTGCGCCTCGTGGCCTCTTTGTTCTGTGTTCTCGCTGAGGAAAGCAAAGGTGCGGGTAAACCTCGAACACGAAAGCAACGATATCGACCTCGAGCGCGCGCGCGACGAGCTTCCTGTTCTAGCGCGAGTTCGCGCGCGTACACCCATCCTCGTCGGTCTCTTTGTTCTTTTCTTCGTTGTCGTATTCCTTCTGGCATTTTCTGCTTGTCCCTCTGTCTCTCTCTATCTTGCCGGCAGGTAATTCATCGCCAACCGGCAACTCCAAGTCAGGACAACGTGGGGTTGAAGAGCGCCACAGTTGAGGGGGGGGGGACGCCAAGGGGGATAAAAGACAAAGATGACAGATAAAAAGGAGACGGAGAATGATGCGCGACGCATGCGAAAACGCCGGGGAAGCGCGGGATGAAGAGACACACAGTCGGAGACAAGGATGGAGAAGGACGGATGGAGAAATGTTAAGATAAACAGAGACAGATGTGGAAGATGAGATGGGAATAGAGAGAGATGGATGTTGGTCCCCATAACCTCACTTGTTCGGTACTTACGACCGCGGAAGAGCGAGCGAACGACGTTATTACGAAAATGGACCGACGCGCTAGACTTTTTGACGACGGCTGACTGGTTTGCTCGCTCGCTTCCCTCGGGAGTACGTGCCACTAACAATTTCCTCGGACGCGATCTCGACCCTACATTTTCTCTTTCTCTCTTCAACTCAGATCGACGAAGAAATGGAGACGAAGGTCGGACTACAGAATCTAATGTGAAAAAGTATTAGCTTATGGTTAGATAAAGAAGGATACGTGATTTAGATATGTGATATCACGTTGACCTGAGTAGCGACGGTAAAATGCGCCAATGGCTAATAAAAATCTCAGCAATGAGTTTTCGCTGTCGTAAACAGACAATTGATTCACTCGATTGTGGAACCTTTTATCGACTAATGGTGATTGAGAGAATTACCATGCAACCATTATTCTAATCCCCGACACTTTGGTATTTATCACTGCTTAGTTACCAAACACCGTAACTTGTTCACTTAATTATTTCACATTCCACTGACTTGGCATTAAATGGCGAATGTAAATTCAAATCAAATAATCAATTTTGTTTTCATTATATCCAAACGTACTATCATTGTTTGATATGATGGCTCCACTCGGACCATTAATTCGGCTGATTTAATGGATATCCCTCGCAAAGATCATTTTCCGCAAAAGCCACTTGATCCTCGTCTTTATAACTGATCTATATAAACGTTTGCGGTTTTTACGATCTTGTTTCGATGGTCAACAATAGTCACATTAAACTGTGCAAGTTGGCTTCCAAGAAGATGACGGGTTTCCTCGACTACGTATATCCAATTACTAGTCAGTCTCTATCTCTTTCTGTTTTCAGGTCCTTGCCAGAGGTCTCGACCTGTCAGCCGGAAAGTGCCAATTTCAAAGCCGACAAGGTCGTCCGGGACCGACCGACCCGTGCAAGAACCATACATATTTTATTCATAGCGAATTTCGAGTCAACCAACGAGGAGGCTAATCGATGAAACTTTTGCCGCTGATTCATTATAGATGAATTGTAAGCTTCAAGACTCGCTGCAGAATCAAACAAGACCAGATCAATTTATCATAATTACAAACCCTAAATGATTTCTTGTCAATGCAATATTTCATAGTAGAATCCAAAGCCACTTTCATTAATAACGAAAACTGCCGAATAAAAGATAGAAAAAAAGAAATATTAACTAACTGTTTCGTTCATTTTGTAAATTCAATTGACGAAGCCTCGATGATGTTAATGACTCATCGAAAGTGCATCAATCGACAATTGGAAGAGTCACATTTGTGTCGGATGTGAGGTCGGCAATTATGTTGCTTCTCTTTCGTTCTGTCTTATTTTTCTCTCTGACCTCTTTTTCTTGATCCTTTGACTTTTGTTTTTCACAATTAAATGACTGTTAATTATCCTGAAGAACTCAAAGCCACGCCGAGCCCATAAATCCGAAACGTAGACGACACAAATTGCCGTGTTTCGGCGGCCTCAAAAAGCGTATGATTATTTGTCTATGCCCCGGAGGTAACGAAAGAACGAAAGATCCGCAATGTGGCACCGACATCATCTCACGCGTATGTGTTAGTACATTACTTCTCGATTGAAGCGTAACGCAGTTTGGTTATCTCCTATCAGTCGTGCAAATCGATGCTTATTCAAGTTGAATTGATATTCAATTATTTCAATTTCTCTTAAATACAAAGACTTATTAAAACAACTAAATATGTACGTTTTTTTGTGCATTTTGAATACAAACTGTCGATGTCATTGCACTCGTAAGTTTTGCAATGTGCCAGTCGTCTTTGTAGCATCGAAAAGCACCGGAAGTTACACCGCACCCAACGTTTATACCGACTCGGCACATTGTCACGAACATAATGTATTTCGGCAAGTAGGTCATCCGACGCTTCGTTGAGTATCGACGAAGCAGACGTGAGACCACGTTACTCGATATTTTATTCACGCTGATTGGATCTTGCCGCTATTCTCCAAAATTTGATCGATCGGTTGTTTGATAAAAAAATAAATATTACAACAAACAATTGTTTGAAACTGTAAAATTGAACAAAAAAATATAAACTAATATTCAAGTTGAGAAACTTTATAAGTTACAACTATACACATTTTCCTGGAAATGTTTAATCGTAAAAATCTGGATAAAAGGTATATCGCTTTAGTTCGTTTCAATGTTGAATACTTGGAATTGCTTATGAATACTTTGAGTTCTCAAAGACATACGGTATACGTGTAATTAATGTTTTACTACATACGTAAAATCCCTTTGTTTGCTTGATTCTTTGTGAATGAATCTTGCGTTCATTCATTCAATTGCTTCTGTTTATATTAATGAACCACTGGTGGATTTTAACATTTCGATTTGAGCACAAATGAACTGCGAGAGATGATATTTTGATTTGGAATATTATATATAAATGATTCGAGTAATGCTGCTGTTCACTCATTACATTTACACATTGAGCATAAATATTTCGAGTTTCTCTCCGTCGTACGAAAGTCAAGAGATCCCAAAATCCTGTGACGAACAAGTGTTTCTTGCTCGCCTGCTAGATATACACACACACAAACACTCACACTAACATTTCATGCTTCAAATAATTACTTAAAGTGAAGCTCTTTCTTTATTTACATCAAACGTAAATGGAATTTCTTGTAATTTAAAAGAAGATTCTCGTTTTTGTCCCATAAAAAAAATCTTTGTAATTAAATTTCGCTAATAACTGAGTAATAAACCCTACCACAATTAAAATCAATAATTCGCCGAGTTCAATTTGCCGTCATATTCTAATCCCAAACTCGAAACAACTGTTACGAACAAACTTAAACAAGCCTATTTAGCCTGCAAACAACTTCTTCTACCATCTCGCACATCTCTAACTGGATAATTGATGAATTCTTGTATACATAATGACAGATCATGAGGAAAATTGACTGTGCATTCTCGGTGAGGTATATTAATTATCAACACGAGTATTAATTAGCCCCAGCATAGTGGTTCTGTATCTTGCTGTGCGTTGCGGTACATTTTTCGCAATGTCGTCGTCACTTGGGATCGCTAGTTGGAACATGGCGTTAAGCAGTAACAAGAAACTGGAGGCCGTTCGCAGCAACGCCTCTAAGGTCAGCTACGTGTCGGAGTCAAAGAATCCAGTTATCCAGCGCGGCGGCGTGAGCGCGCGCACGTTTCCGGCTGGAAGCAATGTGCCGGCACCATCCGATAAAACTCAGCAAAGAGAACCAGCGAAACGAGTTCCGAATTGAGTTTCCATCCACACGCTTTCCCGTTCGCGTTTCTTCATCTGCTGTTTCTGTTATGCCTTTTGTCAAGCTGCTCTTCTCATCCTTGTTCCTCTTCCGTCTTAGTTCTTCTGCTCCTTGACATCCTTCGTAGTCTCTCCACACACACACACACACACAAACTCCACCATCTTTCATTCTCGTCGCTCGATTACTTTGTTCGCTTAACCCTTTACAGCGATTGCCAAGCATTATGATCCTTTGGGCGTTTGTACCCAATTTGCATGCACACAAATTGCCATATCGACAGCCAAATTGTTTGCGGATGTCGCAGTTCGTATGCAAATCTTGCTTGGGGTGTATGTTGTCTATTACAAATGATTGATGAACTTTCATCACTTTCCACTGACAAATAAAACCATTTTGTCTTCGAGATTTCATTTGTCTTTTGTAGAAAAACACAAATTTAAATGGATTATATCTGTTTTCTTAATGATTCAACAGAAAATTATCAAGTTCAGAATTGATTAAAACTGAGATCATCAAAGATCAGTTTTGAATGAAAATCGGCGAGATAAATTTGAACGTATAAAGCATAATCATCGTATTTGTGAGTGATAAGTAAAATGTTGATAGCTTGTATTCTTCGTCTGAAGTTGATTGATTTCTATGTGATAAACGAGTTTGAATTTACACCTTAATTCATCTCACAATTTGGAATTCATCGTAATCGAATTTCATAGATAAATGTATAACTTATTATCATTCAATGATGTACATCGAGTCATTTGAAATGCCAATAAATGGGCAAAGACCCGAGATCTTTCAATCATCCATTTTCTAATTAACATTTCTATTACACTGCCCTCGTAACGTGAAATATCCCGCAAGTTTACTTGCAGACACTTAGTATTCCAGTCCCGCAATCATGCAACTCTTAAGAACCCTCAAACGGTCCTTTGTTAGAACTAGACTCTTAAAAGTTTACGAGGCGGATGGTCTACGACATTACTCCGCTGCAACAAACCGCAGTGAAATAATTTCCACGACTCCTCGGCCGAATTCTCGTCCCCAAAATGCGATCATTACTATTCAATAATCCCCGGCTACTCCGTTAATTACTTGCAATGAGAAATGCAAGTGTACTCGCCAGATGGCGCTGATGTTCGCCAATAATTGCAACAAACGTACCATCGTCTTCATTCAACTTTGTAATAAACTCTCTCAGCCCGCGAAGTAACCAAATCGAATTTCTCGGAGGTTTCTCGTTAAACGCTAGAAAACCTTTTTGGTGTGAAATGGAATTGCGTGTGTGTGTGTGTGGGTTGGTTCGTGTGAGAAAGAAATGATCCGGATTTTTACGGCTGCTACTCTTGCAGCTTGAAGAAGGAACCGCTATTGTCGCGAGACCTGACACGTCCTCGGCTTTTAAATTTTTCAATCAATAGTGTAACATATTTTTTCACAAAGAAAAAAGGAAATTGAAAAAAAAGAAGAAGCAGGAGAAGAAGAAACAAGAAATAATCGTTATTACTTCGTCAAAGTTGTAAAGACAGTGTTGATTGTTAAAATGATTTGTTCAGCATTCGAAAGTCTATGAATAAACATGTAAATTTGATAATAGAGTTTTATCGCTATTGAACAAAAACACAGATAAGCGGATGATTGAAAATCATGAATGTGACAGAAACTACTTGCATTTACCTAAACGAATGTTGATCATTTTGAGTTGCCAATAAGATAACACAATTTCTCAATCAGTAATGAGATTTGATCTTACTCCTACGATTGCAAACAAGATGTTTACTTACATGAATGATTAATCAAGTCTTGCGAACGTGTTTTCTTGCCCATCAATTCTGATGTAAAATTGCCAACAAACTATTCCGCCAATTAGAATTACAGTAATGCATAACTCCTCCACAACATGACAAAATGTTAAACTCCATCAATTACCGAAGGACCTTTGACCTTATTTCTTGTATTAATTCAAAATTACTATTCAACCATAGTCAAAGTTCATCCAAATTCAATTACGTCTAAGAGTCTCAATGCTATGAATACTGCAAACGATATTATAACCTTTTTTTGCTTCTTATTGCATTCAATTTTACAAAATTGTGCAACATCAAATCATCGACATACAATCGTTCGATATCTCGCTGTAGCAGAATAGACAACCGAGAGAGACAGCGAGTTTATTATTGACCTTTGTGAATGATTATTAAGGGATTAAGGAGGATTATAAGTTGGTCCACTTGATCGTGATATCATCGAGGTGTTCTTTTGGCTGTTTGGAATCGGTAAATAAATCCAAATGCTAAAAGCGGGATGGTTAGCCGGATGGTTACCATGGAAACCTCCGGCGTTTCCATCTCCTCTTTCACTGTCCTTATTCGCGTAGCTGTCTCTGTTTCCGTTGCACATATGCCTGTTGGTGTAAGCGAGATGTTCAATAACAGACAGAGACAGCCATACGGATAGACTGCGAGAAAGACAGAGACGCGAGATGACAGAGGGCGGACCGGGGTGACACGCGTACAATTTGACTTCGTTTGTATGTGTGGCGAGTTGAGAGTGAATCAACGACAGAGACAGAGAAGGCAGTGTGAGTATATGTGCGACAAGGACAGAGTATCGCGAGAGAGAAAGCAATAGAAAGGACGGCAAGAATTCGCCGAGAAAGCAGCCGATAGTTCTTCAAGAGGGAAAACGTCGGGAAAGAAGAAGGAAAGGCTATTTGTTACGGAATCTTGGTCGCACACATGCTCCTGCGGCGTAACGCCAAACGCTTTTCCACGTTAATCCTATTAAAGATTGGGTCGAACGACAAATCATATGCTCGTCATTCTTTTGAGAAAATACGACAATCGCGACGGGTAATTTGTCATAAGTGATAATATTTTGTATTAAGCATTCATTTATTCATATCAAATTATTTTGTGTACAGAAAATGGAGAGATTTTGTCCATAAATATCAATATATATATAAATACTTATACCTAAGCATCATTTTCTTTTATCAATAAACAACATTCTTTGCAACTTTCAATATTTCGTGTTTTTTTCCTCTAGCTGAATTGTAAGTACAAAGTACAAAATATAGGATAGATATTTATCCTTACTTGGTATAATGCGCTGTATGTAATTTTATATAAAATTTCTTCTACTTGAATGCTCGCGATGGGAAATCGATGGTTGAACGTATTTTTGTATATTCTTCGTTTTTCAAACAGCGATGTTTTATGAATGGCAAGGTTTTATCTGATATCGATTGTCAGATAAGAGTAAAATATTCGATAAATGATTTAAATTATTGTGGATCGTACAATGATCTAACTGGTCGATGTTAATCGTGGAGTCTGAATTATCTGAACCAAGTTTCAGCATCGATTAGATTAGATAATACTTTTCGTACCGCTAATCTGCAGACATTTCAAATGAACTAATGTGAAGTACAAATTTAATATGTGTATAGGTAATCGTGATTCAAGTTTAACAAATAAATAAGCCAAAGCCGCAGCCATTTGACCCGCTTTTTTTTGACTGAATCAATAAAAATTGATTAATTTTCCCAAGGCAAATAGAATATCTATTTCTAATAGACATCTGTCGTGATATCAATTTTCATTCGCTTCAATCAGATCACATTTTACTGACGATTTCAACCACTCAACAAATTTCAATTACTTCAATTTGTTTAATAATGATTAATTGAATCGTGTAAGCCAGCATACAATATAATAGGTGTTGATTAACAAAAGCTACTCACGATTTTTGGTTGGTGACTCGGTGTTTGGCTCCAGCTGAAACAGAACAAACAAACAGCTATAAACAATGCGCCTCTATAACATGCCATACAAAAACAGTCAAACTCCGAACCTCCTCGTCGCGTTTCTTAAGGTGATTATTCAACCATATAAGAGCAACAAGGATAGAGCTAATGGCATCGTCATTAGTGCAACAGAGAAGCAGCGAATTCGACTGAAGAATCACCTTAACGCCGAGTGTTCGTTTCAATTTTGCGCTATAATTCGCGTCGTTAATGAAACAAGAAAACAAGAATCTCGGCATTTTCTCGCGCGACATTAGTTTTGCCAAACAATATTAGCAAATAATGTTAAGGAACCGACGGCAGACGAGCAAAACACGCAAACGAACAGCGACGAAAGAGATCAAGGGATAAAGACTAGAGAGAGAAGGCGAAGGTTTAAGACCTTGTCGGATCCCGCGGGAGACTAAAGTTGCGTTGCCTGTGTGTTCAAATGAATTTCAACCGGGTATCGTTGACGACATTTTCGACGCGACGCCCAAAAGAGATGAAAATTTATGGCGCCAAGATGCTTGTCGCGCACAAGCTTCAGACATTTGCCAAGCCGAAGGTGCGAAACCAAATTAACCCATACATTTACAAGCTAATTTCACGCAGAAAGATTTCGTTCCCCTTCCTTCTCTCATCCGATAGTATTTACCGTTGTTTCTCTTGCGTTTTGTTGCTCGTATTTTTATCTCTTGTTTGCTTTTCGTTTATTTATTTTTGTTGTATGTTATTTGTTCTGAATTGAGTGTCTTTCGAAGGCAAAGCACACGCGTTTTGCTTGACACAACGCCAAGTGGCACGAGCGCGACTGAGAAGCTTATTGGTCGATTCTTTTGCGTGCATTCTCCCAATTTAATAGACGAGTTTGATGAAAACGACGGAAAAGATAATCCATGTTTTGAAGCCAAAATTCCTTCAGGCAATTTCAACCGACATTGCGGAACAACATTTTTGTTAACAAGATTTTATGTTTGCAAAGTTCAATATTGATTCGATTAATTAAAGGAATTGTAAATGTATAATTATAGTTTGTAAAATGTGTAAAAGATAGTTGGCAATCTGTGATTTGAATCGAGCAAATTTTACTTTTTTGTTTAAAACGTTTCTCAACAAACCAGACTTTAACGTATAATTTATTCAATTTATTCATAATTCAATTGATTAGTTTCATTCAACATTATTATAAAGAAGTTAAAAATGCATGGACAGTGAAGAATACAATTTTGATTTATAACAGTTTTCGCACATTCTGAAATGAGTCGGATTTTGTTCATATTTTCATGTACGAATATTCATTTTTAGCCCGTCATTTTAATTTGTAATATCAAGTACTGACTAATGTTGAATGTTTAACCAAATCGAAATAACTTTACATTAAGAGTTCGATAATATAATCCAGATTAATAAATAAACCGTAGTTACAGAAATATCTAGACAAAGTTTGGTTAAATTGAAATACAAAAAAGCTTTTTTACTGTGAAATATTTCTCAAATATATTCATCTTAAATGTTGTGTAAAAATGGCCATTTTGTATCCGTGAAAAGCACGTCTTTTGATTCGCGTTCAAAATAAACATCGCCGACACGCCGACTATACAACAAACCTCGGCGTACAAATTTTCCGATAATTGCTGCTGAGGAAATTTTGGCAGTCGCGCCAACTTTCTCGAATAATTCAGCACGTTGAACGGCAACGTTGTGTTGCAAGTAGCATTGCTTACCTCGGCTGTGATGGGGTTTAATTTGAAGTTGTTCTCCGTTTGTTTTCGTGGTGTTGGAGCAATTTCTTGTACAGGACTTGGTGGCAACTCGATCTCCTATAAAAAGAAAAAAAAAACGATAAAAGAAAAGTAAAAGAAGAAGAAGAAGAAGCAAAATGCCAGACGTGTTAATGATGACGTCAAACAGCGTAAAAATGTTTTCAATGATGTTTCAATACCTGTCGTTAAAAGTGTCATTGCTTCGTTCGAGCGGCAAAGGCATCAGACCTGACTCGATTGCTTTTTTATTATTATTTCTTATCTACGTTGTTTGGCTCGTAACAAAGACGTAAAAAACTTCCGAAGAACGACGATGCAAATCACGTGACCTCGAAGCATAATTACCACGCGTGTGCGGATTTTCATCCTTGAATTACGCGCGTTTGAGAAAGAAGGAGAAAGAGGGAAGAATCGACAGAGACGAAGAAAAGGCATAACGGAAAGCAAAACGAAAAATGCAAGGTTGAGATATCGTAAAATGAGAGAGAGAGAGAGAGAGAAAGAGAGAGAGAGAGAGAGAAAGAGAGAGAGAGAGAGAGAGAAAAAAAAATGAATAAACGTCGATTGAAAATTAAGAGAAGGTATAATTTGTGTCTGCGTGGTTGAAGTATTCATTAGGACCCGTTAAAACAGTAATAATATCATGTAAAAGGAGCTGCACTTTGAGTGATTAATTCCTCAATATTATTCATTATCTGATTTGAATTGAAAAGCAAAGCAAAGGAATGAATTCAAATGAATGAAACGCCGAAAATGACCAAAAGTCAAGTCTACGAAAATGAATAACTGTCATCAACTGAGTATCATCATGTAAATTGTTGCCTAACAACCAATCTTAAACGCGTAATTTTTCAATTAAAAGAAAAGAAAAAAAGAACTTTATCTTTGCATTGTGCGAATCAAACACCAAAAAGAATGTAAATTGAATGTTGACGCAACATACAATTTGTCTAGAGTATCCATACAACTTCTAAAACAACAACCACGACCGACACGCCTAATTAATATGCAAAATGCGCGATATGCCTTTGAAAATTCGAGTCTGAATATGAAGTATGCGTACATTCATACGTAAGTACGTTAGGACAATAATTACGTTAAGCACGCGAAAAAGCGAGACAAAAAGTGCTGTTACGTCGCAGTCTTTGAGCGTTTGTTCAATAAACTCGAATGAATAATGGACCACGAAAGAGAGTAACGTGTCAGTGTCGTCGAATTAACGTGTACGTCAACGTTCGATTCTCATTATCGACCAATCGACGTGACTAATCGAATGACTTTTGGAAGATGTCGTGGATAATGAGATAAGTGAAGTGTAAAGGTACTTCACAAGGAAGAGCTTAAATTGAAAATTGTTAATGGGGAAGAAAGAAAGAAAGAGAGAAAAAAAGGGGAGAAAGAAATGGAAAAAGGAAGGGGGAAAAAGAAAGAAAATAGAAGGAAGGTGAAGTTGAGACAGGTTTGCCGAGTGTTTTTAATGTTGCCTAATGTTGGCTCTGTCATTTAGCGATCAACAAGTGAATTATGTTCTTTGTGATCGGCAATTAATGTAGAGAGGATGTATTTTCAAGAATATCAAAGAACTGATATTCATCCAAATGAATCAAGTGAATACTTGAAATTGCATTAATTGTAAGAAACGATTATTAGAAGATCGGTTGAAATAACAAATGGTTTCTATAAGTGCACTTATTAAATAAAATAGAATCGCCTAATAAATTGATTAAACTTTGTTTCAGATGCCATGAGGTCCGACTCTCACTATTATTAAATTCTCAGCTTTAGTTTACCATCGGAGAAGGAGCAACAGAATTAGAAATGATAGCCATCCAAAAAGTTATAACATACTTTGGCAAACGACATTAGAATGATCATAAACCATAGAATCTGTCAAGTGCTTAACTTCTCTCCCCTATTTAACGATAACAAAATACCCATTACTATAAATTCAAACAAGTCACAACTAACCGCAGCAATAACTACTGAACCACTGTGCGTAACTTCATTCAACAATTCTTCGCTAAAAAACGGAACATCAAATGATTAAAGCAACGAATTAATTGAATTCCCCCTGTCGCCGAATGAGTTTGAACTTGCAGTGCATTGTATGATGCACAACGCATGCAGACGTTTATTCGAAATAACGAGCCCTTAAAAGCGTCAACCAGGTCACGCTGTTACATAACAGCAGCAGCCATCAGCAAAAGATGTCGCGAAATTTAGAAGTGCGAGGAGCAATTAGCAGCGTTGTATCCAGGATGGCCGGCGGGTGATTGGCCGGCAGTATTTTCCCACGGGCAGCAGCCGTGAGAATAATTCATGACCGTACGTAGAGCGTCTGCGAGGCTAAACGAGTGAGACGAAAGATGCCAAAGGAGCGAGACAAAACTCTCGTACTTGTATATATATATATATATATATATATATAAATATATATATATATGTTGCCCGGTAGTCCGGCCAAGTCGTAAATTCGTATACACTGGCGAATAAAGTTTCGAGTGCGCTTGCGCGATTGCCATAACATGGCGATCATCAAGATGTAAACGCGCCGCGCGCGTTATTGGGAAAAGCCGGGACTCCCTGTGTATGTGTTGTATATATACTTCTGTCTCTATTTGCCTGTAACTGTTGCACTATGTTGTGCTTTGTTTCTCTTTCCACCGTTACACGTGCAACGGGTTAAGATACCAACGAGGAAAAACAAGTAGCGCCGCATTTGTACGTGATAAGAGATGAAGCGCGCAAATCTCAACGTGGTAATGATGGTTATTTAGAGAGCGCATTCGGTACAGGATTGATGACTTGTTAAGTGAGTCTGGCGGTAAAAAAGGGGAGGGCGAAGAGAAGATGTGGTGCTTTTTTTTCGGCAAAATCAAGTTTTGCCACGATATTTACGCGGACAAATTCCGCTGAGATTCTTGTTAATACTGGATTAGATTAGATTGTAATTTTTACGAGTATAATCAGAGGGGGAGAGAGGCAAAGAATAGGGGGATTTATTAGCTTGCGAATAGAGTGCAAGAGAATTATTGATCTTGATTTCAATTGAGAGTCGCGATTAAAGACATATAATTAAAGCGAATTATCCGCGAAATTGAATTTCAATGCCCAATAAAATGGAACAAGAGTTGGAGGATTAATTTAAAAAAAAGGCGAGGAAAAAGAAAAAAAAAGGGTTTGACTTCTTTATATCGTTAAAGGAATAATTACTTGGTGTATTCAACTTTGGATCGTATATTTATCAAAAACAGATGGCGTGTTTTATGAGGAACAATAAATTAAATGTATTAACGTTATTATTTTGCTGCTTTGCAATTACTTTTCAACATATCAATGTTTTTCCGTACCCTTTCTTTTTATTGAATAATTGCATCCTTGAAACAAATAAAACTTGTCCAAAAGTCATTGCACAATTTTATCCTTTTTTTTAGTTACTCAACGCGAAAGCAAAACTTGTTTCAGTAATGATTAAATTACTAATTAAACTCGGGGAATTACTGGCGAGACAAGATAGCTTCTTAACGAGCAGTGACTTTAATTTCAGGAGCACGCATCAAATGTTCGACGATTTGCGAATCGAAGTTGATGAAAAAAGTTTTCGCGCTCAACGAACGGTAAATTGCACTTCTTTTTTTTTCATGGCTGGGGCTTTTGCGTATTGTTTCATTCGCGGGTAGAAAATGAAACTGAACCCCGGACTTGTATTGTTGGGCTACGTTGCTTTTTGTTTGACTCGCGGATTATAGGGGTAAGATATATACTAACACATGTACGTATATGCAGACACAGATGTACCAACCCACTCTCTTATATATATACATATATAAATGTATGTATATATGTAGATGTGCATTTCCTAACTATTCGTCTGATGAATCATTGCGGGTCCTTCACTCGTAGCCCTGCTGGCAATTTGGCACCATCGTGTGTTTAGTTGTGACACCATGTTGGATGAGTCATCATACAAAATTGAATTAGTTTTTGATCAATATCGTCAATTGCTGAGAAGGGATTCAAACGAAATAGAAACACATGAAAAACTTTGCCACGCTTTACCAAACGATTAAGGTGATTTGTCAAGCGTAATTCAACTTCGAGTTTCTGCTTCATCTACTTTTCATTGCGCATTTATTTTCAATTACGATTATATGATATTGAAGCTTTTATCGTTTAGCGTGATTTGTCATTTAGATCACTTTAAAAAGTCAAAAGCTGCGGAAGTTGAAGAAATAAGAGTTGTACTTGAAATTGATCATTGTTTGAAACATCATTGTTATTCTAAATGCAATAAAGATGAGTATTGAAGATATGAAATTAAACGTATGCGTACCTTCAGTATGTTCTCAAGGTCTTCCGGGTCGCCTTTCAGAGGTAACTTATCTAATCCCTGCAAAAAAAGCTAAATTAATTGCAGGTTAGTAAATCTCTACTGTTTTAACCAAAAAAGAGAAAAGATGAAATTAAAAATAAATATGGATGAAGAAATGATGGGATCGTTCGTAGGACTGTGTATATGGTTGAATGAAGTACGTTCGATGTTTTATTGTTATTAGCATGATTCTGATGTTACTTGTCTAGTTAGTATTGATATACGATTCAGTGCGTAATCCCGATAATAACATGTGTTACAGGAACAGGTACTCGGATGTTGATCAAATGGTGCGCGGCCGTAAAGTGAAATCCAATCGCAATGCATAAACTCGTCGTAAAAACCGTGCCGGTCTACATAAAATGCTATCTTGTGTATATCCCAAAAGATACATGTGTTACATTAAACCTTGGAATTAATGATGGAATAATCGAACAATTTTATACATACTTTTCTGCGGAATTAATTCTTTTTCACTTCACAGTTAAATAATGTTACACTCTTTTTGTAATGTTTAACTTTCTTTATTTATTTAACTTTTGTTTATTTTTTTTTAATTAATGAATTAATGAACAAACATCGTACGTAAAAAGGTTGGAAAATAGAATTAAGACGGAAACAAAAGAAAAAGAGATACATGAAAAAAGGGAGGACAGAATGAGAAAAAGAAAGTAAGAATAGAAATCAGACTGCAGTATTTACTACTGTAGGTGAGATATGGAGGGTTTTACTTACGCGATGATGAATGAAGTTTGACCTTTTAAAAATAATGATATTAGATCTGGTCTTATTGATTCAACAGGATAATAAATCCAAGAATAATTAGTGCGACTGGATTTAATCCAGACTGTCAATAAGACAGATTTGTGGACAAGTTATATCTATACTTAATGATCGCAAAGCCACTTTGAGAATTCGAAATAATACTTAATTATTCAAACGAAAAGTAAGTTGGAATAATTAAGTGTCGTTGTATGTTGTTAACTGATTGGTTGATTGTAAATAAACATTATCGATAAACAAATTGCTGGACTTGTATGGTAATTGTTGAATTATGTCTTGTGATCATTAAATGCAGAGACTTATCCTTGATATGCGATTGCACGTTTTGTATGGAATACTGAAATTAGATCAATTTCAAAGATCATCAAAGTGAAATCTAATATTAGCTAATACATGTTGTAACGTTACAAAATTAGGTCTATTTGAGAGCAGTCAGTAATGTAGATATGATGATCAAAGAAGATTTACTAATTCACACTGATCGGTGAGTTTCAAATATTTAACTAATATCAACATTTGTTTCAGGCATTACATGAAGAGATAAGGTAATCATAAAATCAACACTTTGTAATTTATAAATGAAATCGTACATTCACCGATAAATGAAAAGTATATGAAAATGTCGCTTGATCTATTTTCATTGATACAAATAATTACCTTTTAAATACAAAGTAAATATTACTAATTTAATAAAGGATATCGTTGAAAAATATGGAATGACAATTTGCATTTCTTTTTTTTAAGTCCGCTTATATACAATCTACTGTCATTATAGTCGTGAAAATCCGACTTTTCAAATGATAAAAATTCAATTATAATTTCGCACAAATCCATGAAATACTTTATACTTAAGAAGAAAATCTTGCGTTAAAAACTCGCTGTAAATTAATGAAAGATTTTGAAAATAAACGGCAATTTCTTACGAATTTTTATCGCAACTTATCTAGTACTAATTTTATTATCAATTATCTTGTCATTGGTTAAGTGAAATTGAGAGAAATCAATTCGCCATTGCACGACTTCAATTAATTCGCGAATCAGAAGAAAGAAAAACATAAGTCTTCAACGTGATTACAAATACAATAAATTAAATTCAAACTTCAATTCTTAATTCTTTTCTTACAAAATAATAAACTATAATTCAAAAGTTACATAAACTATTATTAACATTTTGTAGAATGTATTTCCATTTGTAAATAATAAAAAAAATATAATTAAAAAAACCATATCCTCATTAAAATAGTAATACTTGTTGATCAAACAATCCAAGGAAATACCTTTTTCCAACCAATTAGAAATACTTACACTATCTAGATTCTTTGGTAAACAGAGCGCCGTAGAATTGTTATTGGTTGATTTGGATCCGTTGATACCACTGAAGGCGGCGGAATGATTGCTGATGCCATTGCCGACGGTGGAGTTGGTGGTGTTGGCGATGGGCATCATGCTGTTGATGGTGCTGTTATTATTGTTGGTCGGTGGCGCCGTTGGCACCGCTTTAGGTGGTCCAACCGTGTGATTGCGATGATCGCTACTGTGTTTGTTCGGATGGCTCGGGTAAGGCGCAACGCGGCCGTTGTACGGCTTGCCATCGTGGTGTTTCATGTACGAGCCGCGCATTGGTCCCCCGTGGCCTGGACCGTGATTCATTCGGCCGCTACCGGGCTTTTTGAATTCCTGCGCCAACGGGGAATGCCGCGAGCCACGCGAATGACTACTCACCGGGGCAGGACTCGCAGGAACGTCTTCTACCCCGATTAACTTTTTAGGTTGATCGAGGACCAAGTGTTTCACGAGGTTGTAACTACCCAGCCTTGATTCGATTTGCTGTTGCGTTCTATCTTTGGCGTCGGGATTCACCTGCAAAATAAAAAAAAATATTTTTTAATTACAAAGCATTGCTTTACTTTTACTGCAAAACTTTATTATTGCAAAATTTAGTTGTTTTAACTAAGTAATTAGTTAGTAAATTAATTTTAACATTTTGTAACAACATTTAAAAACTTGTTTATGTTGCGATAAATTAAATTTTCTTTCTATTTTATACTGTTATTATAAAACGAACAAAAAAGTATAAATATAACATATTTACAAATATATATTCTTTTATAATTCCATTAGTTTATTTTCAATTTTATAAATAATAACCTGATATTTATATGTACATTTTGTTAAAAATAAAATATATATAATATATATTTTTGTTATATGCACATTTTATAGTTAGTTCAAATGTTTTGATTTTGAACGAATCGAATATCGATTTATCAGCAGCAAATATCTTGAGAAATCTTCAAACAGTTTACAATTGAACTCACTCTAGTGGGAGGATTAAATAAAATTTTTCTCCTCAAGTTGCAAAACGTAATTTGTATAATTGCGAGTTTAAAATTTGATGAGATTTTCGTGTTATCGTAGTAACAGTAATTCCGTCTATTTAATATTACCTTTTGAAATTAACTTTCGACTTTTCTTTTTCAATGAAGTAATAAAAGTGAATCTTAATATACTTTGAATATTGCTTATTATGCATTTCAATATTTATAAATCATGTTCTTTACGAAATATTATTAATCAACATAAATTAAAATTTTGCTTTATCCATTGTCTTACTTTGTCCTTGTAAACAAATATATAAATTTTTATCCTGCTATTAAAAGCAATAAAATATCAATCAACTCAATGAATCATCCATAATAAAAGAAATAAAATGCAAAACAAAATTGAACGAAGAGAAAGCAGAAAAATCACGTTTTACAACAACACTTGACAATTCGTCGGACTGATTTCAAAGTCTCAAAGATCTTAATAAGCAATGACGTCGATTGATTTCTCGAGAACAAAAGGTACGATGTGCAATTCGTGCGAAGCAAAGTGTCCATCAAAACGCGCGCTAATAAATATATACGTTAAATCAAGCATCGTCGCAGTCGCAAACGAGGACGCGTAAACGCAAGCATTCTGTTGGTAAATTGACAGATAAATCCGTATTCATATTTGACGTGTGCTTGCACTTTGCATACACGCACGAATATATAAAGTATAACGGCGCGATCGCTTGTTCGCGACGTTCGTGATATCAGCGTGGCTTTGTTTAATATGAATGCGTTACACGCCGCGTTTCCGTACATATATGCCACACTCGCTCACGTGTATCGTTTAACGTGTTTTTTTATTCCCTCTTCCTCTTTTTTTAACTGTTTTTCATTCTGCTTTTCGCGCGATAAAAAATCCATCATTTTTTTACGCTCGAAATTACAAACGTAACACATATTTCATGTTATTTTCAATTATTTTGTTTGCACATTTTAATAATATCTGTTTTCTTGCTTTTATACTTTTTTAATACAATGAAAATGTAATGTGTAATATTTGTTATTATATTGTAAAAAAGATAAACTTTATTTAATTCGACGGATTATTAATGTTTATCGTGTCGTTGTTTTTATAGAAGATACTTTATTTTATAAACATTTCAAATATATAAATGACAACAATTTGAAATAAAACGCAAAAAAGAGAAGAAATATTGTTCGTCGTTTGATGCTTTCGAGTATTATATATGTTTGCAGAAAAATGATTTTCTCTTGCAGGTAAAAACAAACATCTTTATCATAAAAGAGGATTCAAATCAAAATACAATGCATCTTGTCAAAATGTAACATTCTACATGCTTCAAAATATACGATTCAAAATAATACGTATTTTGACAGCGGAAAAAGTTTTACCGCGCTGTAGCAGAGATAATGTGAGATCACTTTATCATCATAATAAAAGTCAAACAAGGGAGAAATATTTAGAGATAATGCATATGTTTTCATCCGGGAATTTATTTTTAATCATCATTTAAGTTAATAAGTTGTGATCGATAGACTTTCCATTTACATTTGATGATCATTAAGATTTAATCGGCCTTTAATTAAGAGCTATTTAATTAATAATATTAAGTGAACATGTTAAATTACTTTGAAGTGTTAAGATTCTAAATGAAATTTATATACAAATTTAGACATATCAAATTGAAGTAATTGGATAATTTGTTAAAACATTATTTGTGTAGTTTTGTTTAAATTTTAATTGGTTTATCATAACCAATTAATTAAAATATATTTTCTTGTGTATATATTTTTCATATATATATATAACTAAATATATTTGTAAATAATACAATATAAATATAATATAAATAGTAATATATTATCTATAAATATATCTTCTTAATGCATATTGATATTAAACTTAATTAATAATACACTAAGAAAACTAACATATAATAAATTACTGTATAAACAGTAAATGGACTACAGAATTCTCACTAACCGAAAAAATTCTGTTAAAAACTGGAAAATTTAGAGTCTTAACACAAATTTTTATTGACTTTTCCAAGGATTTATGTGCGCAAAAGCAACATTTTTACTGTTTTTAACAGGAAGTTTTGTGTTAATGGGAATTCTGTGGTCAAGTTACTGTTTAAACAGTAATTTATTGTATATTATTTTTCTTAGTGTAAAAATAATAATACTAACATTAGCAAACAATTTTTTGCGTCACTGTTCAAGGTTCATTGAAGGTTGAAAGTTCGACTCATAACTTCTCAAGTTTGACAGTTTGACAGACCTCCTATTTCATGGTCTGTTTAGTCTGCAGATTATCAAATTCTTGATGATTCTTTAAAATCAGTTTTTTTACTTCAAGGACGTCTCGAGGAATTTAATCATCATAAGGATTCGCACGTTTCGGATTATACGAATTTCAAAGTCTTTGGTCACGAAAGACGATGGATTCATTTATACACATGTATATATATATATATATATCTGTTAGAGTCTCGTCCTTTCGATTTGTTTTGGTAGTCGAAATGCTCGATGGAAATTGGAAGAGCGTGCATGGCAGCAACACGGCAAGTTCGAGGACGATGTAAACGCGCACAGTCCCTGACCTGCGTCGTCGTTTCCCTCCGGAAAAAGGAGACTTCGCGTGACACTGCACGGTCAATCGATTATAACGCAAAATCCAAAACCTTATGGCTTTCCAATACATTTTGTTTTTTCAACAAAATTTAATTAATAAAATTAACTCCTTTTTTCACTATTTCCTTCGCATAATTAAAAGAACATTTACAAAGTCTGCCTTAATTGAACATAATTAAAACCCACATAAAAGTGTTTTTTCGACTTTGAAATTCAACGACTACTTTGATTAATTTGCAAAAAAAAGTCTTAATTAATAAAGGAAACAGTGGCTCAAACGAAAGCGCAGTCATTTTGATGTTTTGATTTTGATCCACTGAATGGGTTCGCGCAATCGTTGGGTCCTCCCCCTTCGCTGAATGATCGTTTCTTTTTTTTTTTCTTTCTTTTTTTCTTTCGTACTGTTTTTACAGCAGGCGGTGGAATCACGACGAATTGATGCTGTTACAAATGATCCTCTTGGGTGAAATTGAAGTCGGGAGAGTCTTTGATACGCTTTGCCGCAGTGGAAAAGTGCACTTGGCACGAGTGAGAGTATGCATAAGTCAGTCGCAACACGTGATACGATCGGGCAAAAGTGAAAAAGCCGCGGCAATTTCAAAACAGGTGGATGACTCGTTTGAGGTCGCGGCGTGCTCGAGAGTCCGACCGCACGGGCGTGCGCGCGCGCGCGCAAACTCAACTCGCTCAACTCGCTCATTCGCTCAAAGCTGCGATTGAATTTCAACAAACACCCGGCAGAGAATCGTGCGAATAATCAGTCGAATTGATGCCGAAACTACTTACTTTCAACTTACTTTGCTCTCAATTATTCTTCTATGATGTAAATAATTCACGCAAAAACTTAAAAAGCACATTACAAAAACAAATCTCTTATTTTGAGACATGTCTTATGATTAAGACGTAAACAACGTTTTAAAATTGAATAATCGAGATATTTTGTATGTTTCAATTATCAAAATTTTTGTAGAGTTTAAAATATGAAACAATAATGGTCACTGTCCAGCACAGTAATCATTGATGTTACAAAAATATATTCACGGCAACAAAATGTACATTGTAGATATGTTGAGCTAACCTTAAATATTGTTCATTAATTATATATGTTATTGTATTGAAATTAAAGGCGAAGTTTCTATTTCATTTAAGATTTTGAGGTAATATTTTAAACGTTTTTACGTTTTAATTATGAACATCATGTTTATGGTAAATATGTTTTCAAAGTAGAGTCAATTCCAAATCAAGTTACTTTACTATATTTCTAACTTTTTCTTAAATTTAATTTAATTAATTTAACATCAAATTTAGTTGGCTTAACTACACTTTTTTCTTCCGTTTAAGAAAAACTACACATTTGTATTAACCAAAAAAGTTAATCACTGAAATGATCAGTTTTCAAATAGATAATAGTATATTGTTTAACTGAGTTTATAAGTTTAAGAAAGAAAAATGTCAGAATTATTTGAAATCATGTAATTGTAAATTGCATATATAATTAATTATGACTAAACAGTTGAAATGAAAAGAGAATTTCTATTGTTATTTAAGTACAAGATCAGATTATTGTATTTACGACGCAAGATCGCAGGTAAGATAATTTATGTATTAAACTATTCATTTATTCTGTCACAATGTGTGTATTTATGGCAACAAAAAAACTCTGTTGTAATGTTCTAGAGTTGTTAAGTTAAATAAAATTATATTTGGCGAAGATTATGCTGTAAATCAATTTCATGTTATCAAATTATTATAAACGCAACATAATTACAGGTTAATAACATCATCGTACGTTATTATTACATATTACAAATAATGTTTAGCAGAGAAATTAATTTCAAATGTATATAAATAATTCATATATTAAAGGACTAGTAAATAATTTATGCATTAATTTATATTTTTTAATCTCCGACGATGAATTTAGATGACTTTTTCCTATTTATTATTTAATATAAAATAATTTATATCATGCTAGATTACATATATATTTAATATATGTACATTAATATGTATATTTGTTATAATAACATCATAAAAATGTATGATTTTACATTGTAAAAACTCGATGTTCAGAATTATAGCTTTAATCACGCAAGTACCTCGCTCAAGTACCTCGCATCGGTATGTTGATCTTGTATAAGTTGTAAATTTGATTTCGTCAATGTTAAATGTATGATTATACATACAGGAGTTATAAACATTCTGTAAACGTGATAACGCAGTATGTAACTTTGGAAAATTACCAATGTTAAATGAACAAAGATGAACTTAAAAAATTAACAAGAGTTAATCATTTTAGTTAAATCATTTTATAAATGAACTTTCTAAAATAAAAAATTTTGAAATAAGTAAAAATTCACTCATAATAATTGTATATTCAATGACTTAGAGTCCAAAATCTTCCACTCATTCAAAAATTGGAAAGCTTCGGATTCAGAAAGAGTGAATATTCACTTATTGCAACATTTTCAAGAGAACTGAAACGGAAAATTGTGCCGATTAAAAAGTCGATTAGTTAATTTCTCTAATGTTGATTGCAATTTGAGATTGTATTAAGGATTTATATAACACAGTTGGACGACATTGAATAATTGATGTCGAGCACAATAATACTATGTCCGGGGGTAAAAGTGAATTCGTCCGACTTATTGTATAAAATCATCGAGCACGAGAGATTAGCAGGCAATTTCCACGTGGCATATAAATATCGTACATCCTCGATCCACTAATGAAATACTAATTAACAATCCATTTTGTTGAACCTCGGATAACCTTGGCTTGAGCATGGTTAATTGTCGACGTCATATACACACACATATACACGTACATAACACTAACACATACGGCAACTATATCGTTTCCCTATAATGCGATCAAAACGGCATTTCCATGCCGCTCGATACTACGCTCTCATTTGTTATTCCAACTTGGCGGCGGAAAAAGATACCAATTAGGTCGAGACAAGGCCGAGGTCCTTCGGAGTTGCGTTTTGCATTTAAACCAATGGACAAATTGTCATGATTCAACTCAAATGAAAAATACTTGCGTTATTACTCAACACAGTAACCATTACTGTACAGACAGTAATGAGTACTGTCTGTACAGTAACCATTACTGTACAGACATTAATGAGTACTGTCTGTACAGTAACTATTACTGTACAGACAGTAATGCGTACTGTCTGTACAGTAATGATTATACTATACTTTTTCTATTTCAACTTATAATAGAAGATACACAAATTTGGCGAAACAAGTAGCGCAAACGAAAAAAAGACAAAGTTGCGCATAAAAAGGTCGAAGTGATTTACGGGAATTTAGTTGGCGAGACTTTGACGGATGAATTTAGTGGAATAAAGGATGGGAATTGCGCGATGCTCGATCACTGCATTTCGCAGTGAGAATTTTTAAAGAGCGCGCGCCGCGCGCGAGAGACGTGGGATCAATTTTTCACGGCAAAATTGTTCGAAGCATATTTCCAATTGGAAAACATTATTGGTGCATATTCAAGTGGAATTTGCATGAAAGGCAATCACAACTTAACGATTAAGTGACAAAATGTAATAAATCAACATTTTTGAATGCCTTTTTTACAATCTTTTATTTTGCACAATTTTTGCATTGTATAAACATTATATTTCAATGTTGCTTGAACAAAAAATAACTTCAAATTAATAATAAAAATGATTTACGGTTATTTTGTAAAATATCATTTTGAGTTTGTAAGGAATGAAAAATGTGGATAACTATAAAGATATTTCAGTTTAGCGCTTTCGTGTTTATCTTTTTGGCGGTACGGGAAATAAGTCGAGTTTGGATATATAATATATATAAAAATAAGGTGGATTTTTTAGCGCGATAACGATGTGTACTATAATCTGCATACACGGGGAATTCACATAGGAGGAGAGCAATAACGCGTTACGTGGAGTTGCGCGCATGCGCGCACTTTCACCGCTCTCTGCTGTCTTCTCTAGTATGGAAAACAATTTATGCGCGCGATTCCTCGTGATTTTTGTCGTATCACTGACAACTCGCGTAAAAGTAGTCAATAAAGTAACCGTTTCCGCATCGTTGGTAAAGATAGACTTGATTTGTTGCACTTTTTATGAATGAAACCCCGATTACTATTATTTAATACTTTAAGTTCATTTTATTTTATTTTATCTTACTAAGTATTTATTTACTTATATATTTTGTTGAAAAATTTTTTTTAATATCAACCTCAATTAATCCAGGTTAGATTGGAATAAATTACTATTTTATGTAATATTAAATACATTTTTTTAATTTTATGATTTATTAATATTAATTTTGCAATTACTTTTGAAACTCTAAATTCTTATAAATTGTAACTTTTCAGCTAAGCGAGTTTACTTGAAACGTAATAAATTAATAATAATAATACTAATATTTATTTTTGAGAAGCAATGCATAAAAATGGATTAAAATGAAATAATTAATGAAATGAATTAGATAAATTAAGAATGGTTTGAAAGTTATGAGATTTGTGTGAACTGCGCAAATGACTGCTCGACTGTGTTTAGTTTTGAAGTAGGCATTTTTGGACAGATGTATCTCATCGCGTATCGAGCACCACTCGGGATGAATGACCCTACGCTAACGAGGGATCAGATTAAATGGCCGCCACGCGGCGTGACGTCTTGAATGGGAACTAGAAGTTGCCGATCCTAACTTCAAACTTCAAGTAGTGAGTCGTCGAAACCGGATATGGATAATAAACAATGAAAAAAAAGTATTCCCATTACACTTTTCTATTTTGTGTTCTTTTGTTCTTTCCATTCTTTCTTGCAACGCTTTTTTTAACTGCAATTTTATATTTATTTGTTAACAACCACTGCGACAGAGTTATTTTTCATTGCAAAATCATCAAGTTTGCTCATACTCGGACACAAACGTATTTCGTGAAATAAATACGCGAAATAAAATGTAAATTCGAGTGTGCAAAGTTCGCAAATCGTTAAATGTTTTATGCTCGCTCAAAAACGTTCTCGCATTAAAATACTATTTTGATTCAAACAAAATACTTTTTTTTATTTTCCTTTTGTCGCTTATTTGCTTTGTGAATTGGATGCATTGCAACAGTGATTATTATAAACAAATTACGAGAAAGTTTGGTTCAAAATGAAAAGTCATTTCTGAAATTACACTCAAACAATTTGCTCTCCCTTAAAAAGATATTTTTCATTTGAAAATAATATCAAATGCATTAGTTTGAGAACACAAAATTGTGATGATGAAATTGTTGTTTAATATTTGTACGCATATTGAAATGTTCAACTACAAATAAATACAAAATGCTTCATTTTTGTGTCCATTGAGGCAACATCGAGCGCGAATTGATTTGTTCGGTGGTTGTAAGCTGCGTTTCCGCACAGCTTCATCTTGTATGCAAAACACATGTAGGTACATCGGTCGTGTTACGAACAATGTACGACGCGAATCGATCCGCATTCGAATGGATTTTTGCAGTAGCGCCGATGATATTTCGCATCTCGTTTCGTTCGGGCGCGCTAAGAGCGTACGTGCACCCGACATACGTGCTTCATTACGTTTTCAAATATTCGATCTTGATTGCGTCGCGTTTGTCGAACGCTGCTTTTTTTCTTTTTTTTTTTCGTCTCTCGTCTCCCTCTTTCTCTCCACTTTCGCGAGATTCTCGACAAACGTGGCGTAACGAGACAGAGGGATAAACAGGGACGTCGTAATTGCGGGTTCATTTCAGTCTATCAAACTATAGAACAATTTTTACACAGCAACTTCGTTTGTTGTTGTTTCGTTCGAGCGTTTATCGATAGCAAAAAAAAGTGTCGACAATTAATCGTCATTCATATCAGTTTACAGTTTTGAAGACTTTTGTTCTGTCAAATTAACACTTATTCATTTTTTGTAAAACTACAAAAATGGTTTTTATAGTTATCAATCAATTTTGAGTCAGACAAATTGAACGAAAAAAATTATAGAAATACTTGAAGAGCAATTTAAAAAAAAAAATGCCAATAAGAATAACTAACTTTTAGTTACAAAAGGGTTTAGTTAAATCAGATAAAATTTAGGGTTAAAACAACTAAATTCGATTTATTTTCAATACAAATTTCGTTAAAAGAAACAAATATTTAGTTGATTCAACTAATATTCTTAATATATTTTTAATAAAATTTTTAATATAGAATTATACTGAAAATATAGTTGCATTATATTCATTGACAACGTATTATAAATATATTGACAATATATCTACAATGTAATGACAAAAATGTAAAGTTTGAGCATTTTAAAAATATAATTTTAATATATTAAGAATACATTAAATATATATGAAGAATATATTATGAATATATTTTTAATTTTGCTAGGTTAAAAATGTTTTGCATGACGATAAACAATTTCCCCGTTAATTTCGAAATTGTCTAATTGAAATGAAATTGGAAATTGTATATAATCCAATTTGCATCGGTGTTATTAAAAGGAATGAATATATTGAGAGGCTTCAGTTCATCATGACTAAACACTGTTTCAATAAAAAATGCACGACGTTTAATTGGGACTGACGAATTCTAATCGTAGATATAAAAGACGCGACTTTTGCCTGATGCGAAGAACAATTTGATCAATTAATTTTCTTCGTCGATACTTGACTTGGCGCAAATCAAAACACGTTATATACAATTTTAATCGAATTTAAATCGTCGATTAGGTCAGATGTCTGTATTGTGTCGAATCAATCGTATCAGTGCCGCGAAGAAAATAAACCGCATGAAATTGGAATAAGCGCGGAAACTCTCTCGAATGGCTATTATAACTTCGATCATTGAACAATTTTATATCAATCTTTGCTTCGATTTTTTTATATCCGAGTTTCATTGCATTGTAAAAACTTTGACGATGTAAAACAGAAATCCATTTAATTCTGAAATCATTTTTGAGGTTACATTGAAATAATAACCACATTTATTAATTATTTTATTAATTTAATAATTAATTATTGAAACCAATAATAAATTAAGTAAACTGTCGTGTTATTTGTAGTATTTTTGCAGACTTAAGATATAAAGATACTGGCGTCGGATAATCGCAATTTCCGAAGATCGTTTATTCGTTACCGTTAACTCTCGGATGCAACTATTGATGGCAACGGAGAATCGTTCGCGAGTTCTGACTATTTGACAGATCGTAGGAAATAATTTGCGATTGACTCATTTATTGTGTGTGTGGGTTCGTTGTTCGACGAAAAAGCGTGCACGAAAATAAATGGCAGTTATTTCTAAGAAACAGCGTGTTTGATTGATCATTACTGCTTGTTGATAAGGTGATTTCGGGATTTTAATTACTTACATCCCAACTGCAGTTCATTGGAATTTCGTGTTAATATGTAATGAACAACCGACATTTCTGTTAAACACTTTATTTCCGGATAATTATTCAATCTGAAATGTAAATTCCACGAATAAGTTCAATTTTTCGCGATCAAAATAATAATTTGTTTAAAACATTTTATTATTTAATTTAAATTTTTGCGGTAAACAATATTCGAATATACAAAATATAGATCAAAATATACTTTTACTTATATTTTTACAAATATATTTTAAATATATATTAAATATACATCTTTTTCTCAAATATATATGTCTACATTTTCGGAAACAATTGTAAAAGATTCAATTTGCAATAAAATTGCAAGAACTAATCACTTTCATTTCAATGTTTGTTAAAATGAAAAATAAAAGTGAAGTTAAATTATTTGTTAATCGTACGAAAAGTGATTTTAAACAAATTTATTCAAGCGGTAACGCGTGATTTAGATAATTAGCCGGCAAAGTTAATGTTGTTCATTTGACAATGAACGCGCCATATGTTTGTCCATAGATCTCGCGTGATTAATGAACATACCGAAATTTACGATCAGAAGCGTACGCTTTACGACGGTGACCCGAGTGCTTATAATAGAAATGTTTAATACTTAATGAAAATGTTCAGCTCATATTGTGGCACTTAACTTGACTGTAAATCTACATCTATACAATTAAACCCACCCTAACAACACATAAATATTATTTCATTAATATTTCATCGTCTAATACTTTGGAAAATTCATCACAAAAATCATCCAAATAATTCACTTTTTCCTTTTCTCCTTTCAACAACAAAATATCCTCTCGCGTTAAGAAGATTTCAATTGGTCTTAATGGGGAATTTGATTCTGCTTGCATATTCGATGGAAAATGGAATTCACAAAAATTCACAAAAAATGTAATCTGAATAGTAAAGCGGATGTTTTAAGCGGAGAAGAGGGAAAAAGAGTCGGAGTTTTGTCAGTCCGTTGTCGTGAATGTGCCGTTGTCTCGTTGCGTATGCGGCGCGCAACACACATAACTCGCATACGCGAAGCGGAGCCGATGTTGTTGCGTCTCTGTCGGTCGCGGCTACCGCATTATCCCACCCTCTCTCGCACCGGTATTGATTCCGTTCCCTCCTTTCCGCACCGACAAAGACGGAATAAGCGCAAAAGGAGACGAACACAAGTTGTTCAAAATAGAAAGAGAGAGAGAGAAAGAGAGAGAACTAAAGAAAGAAAGAAAGAGAAAGAAAGATAGGAAAGATGAAATGAGAGAGAGAGAAGAATGAATACAGTAGACTGTAAGTTAAAAGAGGAAGGAAAAAAAAGAGAAAAAAACAAGATAAAGAGAGAGAAAGAAGAGTGAGAGTGACGGAAATAGCGGAAGTTCTTGTAAGGCCGCGATGACCATGTGTTGCTGCGTGATATAGTCTTTTTCCATTTGCGCGCGGATCACACGAAAGTATAAGCGCAGCTCTATGAAATACCTGTGGATCCTTTTTTCAAGAAAATTACATCTCGGAGGATTCGAATATTTGCGCATTTTTCCGTGCATTTCAACATTTTCTTAAATAAACAGTATAATTTATTATTTAGATAAGTCAAATAGCTTTCGCATTTAAAGATCAAATGTAACTGAGACAACCATTTATTCACAATGTTTCGGATAAATATGTCCTAATACAATATCAGTTACAAATTGTCATCTTAATTGTTGAGTCAATTTCATCGAATTATCTCGCGAGTTGAAATAACTTGAATATTTGAGTATTTATAAGTGAATGGTTGGGGGCCATTAACGGTCTCAATCAAAGCGAACTAATTCAGCGAGCCAAAATTTTCCGAATAATTAAGCGCAAGTTGGTATATCCTCTACCTAGAAAATTGAAATCGATGGATTATATTTTGTTATAATAAAGTTAAGACAAGCGAGAGATTCATTTGGAACATTCACGAGATTTCAGGTGCACTTGATTATTATGCTTATAAATACTACCATAATTGGCATTTAGCAGCCACTTTTTTGTGCAGCAATTAAAATCATTTGTAAACATTCAAATAATCATGTTTCATTAAACTGTAATTAACCTTCTCCTATTTCCTATCATCCCGGCAACAAAATTGACTCTTACAATAATTACTACACAAAAATTACTTTCGAAACATAATATTATACATATAATTGACATAATCTGTTACAATGACTGTTATAAAATAGATCATGTTTCGATTAAATGTTAATGCAACACCTTGTAAACACTTTTCCTCTATAAAAGGAAAAGCAACGACAATTTGATCATTCTTTTTTTTTTTCTATTCGATATGTAAATTGGCAAGGATAATAAATTTACACGGGAAACAAACTCGATGCTCATTAAAGCAAATTCAACGGTGTTATAACATAATAGTTGCGTTAACGAGCGACTGGCGTGTCTTATCATAGTTATTAATAACCACTAATAACTGCAAACAGGCATATCGCTAATTCAAAATCAATCCGTTATACGAGCGTGTATCCCGTCGAAGGAGCGAAATCTTGTGTCTTGCGAGATTTCTCTCTTGTAATTTAATATCACAAACCAAGTGTACTTTATAATGAGTAAAAAACGAAAGTATATGAATAAAATGATGGAAAAAACGGCATAGTAAAAGTTACATATATATATATATATACATTTACAAATATATATTATATATTATGTATTATATATACGTATACATATATACATATACATAAATATATGTATATCTGCTACTTACATATATGTATGTAGATGTTATGTGTCTACTTATATAT